>DWCF01001723.1:0-28195 GCA_018230265.1 Delias oraia | reverse complement strand
GGTTCTTGAGTTTCGTTGACGTAATCAGACGTAAGCCAAGGTAACTTAGCTATATTTATAGTCGAAAGGTCAATGAACTCTGTAATATGAAATCTAGGAAATCATATGAATGTATACCTGATGAACAATGTGGCTTCACACCGGCCTTGTACGTACTATGAATTTGTTATTAACTATCTTGATTTCATAATTCGTAATTAATCAAATAAATTAATTTATTGATTTTTTTCTTACGTAAAGTATTCTAATTAAATACATTTAAAGTTGTAAAAAAATTGCCCAAGCGTGTTAGCCTATACAGTTTTAAGCGAGGATGAATGTGCTCTTACAGATACAACAACTTCTTTATAAGTTACGTACCTACATTGGAAGAACATTAAGTCAGAGATCTTTAATTCATTAAGGAACACATAACTACTTATGAAGCTTTTCGAAATTAAATATACTAACAGGCTGTTTAAAAACACGTACACATCTGAAAATTTTCCAATATTTTGTACATCATTATTAGGAATTGTACATAGCATAACTAAAATAAAACATACAGAAACCATTTTCTCTTGAACAAGGTTTCTCTGATCAAATCTTACTATACGTTTCGAATGAGGCCTTTTGTGAATTATTGAAAGAAAATAATAGATTGGTGTCAGAAATATTTTCTTACGGGAAAATACGAAATATACGAACAAAGCTTTGAATATTATATATTATTAATTACAAATAACTACAATTTCAATAATATGTACTTATATGTTAAGTGTTTGTAAATGGTATTTATTTAAATTATAAAATATTGAAATCTTGTGTAAGCCTGACAGGTGTTAATAAAAGTTACGTGTTTTGAAAGGCATTTGATAGCATCATTGCATATTTGCACTTTGCCCTTAGTTGTGTATATGCTATCATCCATAATTGTGTAGATGCCTTCAATGCCAAAGCATTTTTTAAAATTACGTAACCATTATTGCAACTATCAATTGACTCGAATAGTTCCAGAAGAATCAAATAGTTACAGAAGAATTAATAAAAGCGATAATTCCTAAAGAAAACTCTATGAAATATGTTCATGTGTTGAAATGTTGCGCTATGTGGCCCTCTGATCGTTTAATAGAGTAATAAAAACATTTCAGTCCAGTGGCCAATGAAACATACATTATAATTTGTATGGCACATATAATCGATTAGTTAATAAAATGGTTTTGAGTTTCATTTTTGAAAGTAGTTATATATTCTTAGTAAATTATAGATAAATATGAAGCAACATCTTAAAAAGCTTTCGCTTGCGCAAGCGTTATAGAGTTGTATTGGATTTTTAACATAAGAGACTCGGCCAAGAACTAAATTGTCTCTTCACATAATCTAAAATATACCGGTAATATTCAATATACTAAGATCACATGTGTATGAATGTTAATATTAATCTAAGTACAGATAAGTTGACCTGTGTTGTAAATTTTTAGGAAGGTTTATTGAAACTTCATATTTCGATAGTTTCGATCTTGCCGATTCTCGAGTACAAAATTGCCTCGACTATTGAATAAAATACTAAAAGAGCTGCGGTCTCAGGACTCGTTAAATAAATGTTGACTCCAATAATTGCGTACGGCGTGAGTAAATACATCGCATTCGGCTAAGTAAATTGCTTTTTTATTGGAAATACCTGCATATTGCCTCCAACCAAGATGCTCTTTTATGTTGATATTGGGCTAACATAACACCATTTATTTTAAGAATTGTTATTTTCATATATGAAAAATAAACTCAAATAAACTTTAAATAATATTTATTATAATTGTAATAATATAAACCCAAGTTTAACTATACTAATACCATTTAAAATGTCATGATTAAGAGTTAATTTTTTTATGAACGGCACACCGGAGGCTCACCTAAGTTAGGCAGTATTCAGCCCATGGATACCTTTGGCTGTTATTGGGCCACGGGTATAATGTCGGAATTTCAAGGACAGGTACGTTTTTTTTAAGTTCCCCAAGTAGTAATGGTTTGGAAATACGTAAGCAGGCAGCTGATTCTGAAGAGTAGTGGCGTTCGCCACAAAATGCTTTAAAAACGCTCAGTCTTAGAACGACTAACTTCGAGATGGTACACATACAAGGAATATATTTTCTTTTTATATTTTATATTCGCTATCACTTGGTGAACGGAACGTGATGTATTATTTCGTCACCTGCCTCTTTGGAAAACGTATAAATGACTAATCCATAAATGATGATCCATAATCCATGAATAAACCATCTTAAGTAGAGGACCTTCTCGAAATTAGTTTGTGTTCTTATGCAAATTATTTTTAATTTCTTAATGTGTGAATATTCTGTTAGAAATACTTATAAGACACGAAAGTTGTGCTTATAAGACAAGACTGAAAACACTGTTTGAATAAAATTTGACTTCAATATGTCAATTCTCAACGATAAAAAACTATAAAATACGTAAATATATTTTTATAAAACAAAGGTTTTTTTGAGAGTGGAAAGTGAAGCTTCAGAAAATTGGCAATTTTGATATGTGTAACGTAACAGCGCGCCGGCTTTTCGAGTCCTCAGCACGTTTTCTCAGCCATGAAAGTTGAAAGTTTTCTGTAATACATCAAGCTTAGTTTTAAATCTATTTCCATCCAGACTGCAATTAATGAGCCGGCTTGACCTCTCATACTCATACGATCCACTTACTTAAAATGAGCGCTGAATATTTATGAGACTCGGATGCGGGCAACGCCGCGGGGGACACTAGTGCATTAAATTAGGGTATTTACAAATTTAAATAATTCATTTTAAATACTAATATTTTATACTAAGATTTCATAAGAGATTTATGGCTAATAAAAGTATTACATTTGATTTCAATTTTCTAGAACTTCACACTTTCCTAGTTTCCCACAGGTTATGGATTTTTTAAAACAATTATATTTAAACCTAAATAAAATAACCTTATTACTTGGATATACTGAGTACAAATATATAAAAAGATTTGCTGTGTTTTTTAGTATTTCTATTATAATATTAATACAATATGAAGCATATGCGGACGCACTAATTGGGCCGGCTTGTGTGAAGTGATACAACGGGCTCACAGAATACTCAACGTGACATGGTACTTGTACTGAGTTTCCCTGAGCGACTGAAGATATCGGAAGCCCTTAAAAGAGGCGTTGTAGTGGCGTAAAAAGCCGGCAACACAGCCAATGCGTGGACTGTGGCGCGGTTGTCAATGGGCAGTGTTGTTCTCTTACAACATAGGAGACCCACCTGTTCCGTTGTCCGCTATACTTTAAAAAAATAAAAATAAATGTGAATTTTTAAAAGCAACAACGCTGTATCGAATGTTAAACAGTATTATATTCTGCAAAATATTACAGATTTGAATACATTCGACCAAATTTATTATGAAAAGTATTGTTGAACTGTAAGTACATACAATTCAACAACCATTCTCTTGACGAGGTCAAAAGTCAGGGATGGGAAGTTAATTGCTACATGATGAAACATTATGAATATTTCTGTATTTCCAAGCGGTTTCTTTCAAGGATCTATACCTATATTATTTATAATACCTATAATACCTATATAAAATATAAACGACATTCTATTGAATTATGTCAAAGAAAATATTTAATACATTTTTAGTAATATTTAAACTCGTTGGTGAATATTAAACAAATAGATTTAAGACATTAATTTTAAGTACTTAAAAAAATTGTCGAATTGGCAGCGCTCTGCTGTATCCTACATTAATTTATGCAACGCCGGTTTTTAGCGCCCCCAAACAGACAAACATAGACAAGGAGACATTCTTTGAAGATATTCTTTGTACAAGTAAAGTAAATTAAAACACTTTACACGCATAAATATTTTAAAAAATCGAATCATGTATAAAGATTTCATCATCTTTAGTCGTACCAAATTAATTATAGCTAAACCAACTCCAAGAGTAATAAAAATAGTAATATCGATGCTTTAAAACCGGATCCGGGCGCGTCCCGTATGAATACCGTATCTTGATGTCATCGATTGAAGTGGCCTGTTTGACAAATCAAATATTGCATTCACATATATGCCCAAATAAGCTTTGATTTCGCCCGCTTTTCTGGACGCTAGGTTTCATTTATATGTACATTTGCAATAGTCGTAGTCTCTTTCTCTCTGAGTCGGTCCCTCACGTCTGAGAATCATTACTACGGCTACTTTTGGAGCGAATGATCTGTCGCCATCTATTTCTAGCAAGCAAATCTCTTATTATTGTGTATAATTTTGAGGAAGACGAGTCTTAAATTTAATTGGAGCATCTTGTCGGTGAACGACTCTCAATTTTTTTCCTACCGTGTTCCAACAACGATCAGTTTTTCTAAGTTCTCGTCTCTGCGGCGTACTATGTGGCCGAAGAATGACAAAATAGCCTCTGGTATAGTGTGAATAAGCAAATGCATATTATATGTATATTTGCAACAGTCGTGATAAGAAAGAAAAAAATTATAGATTTAAAATTTTTAAAGATTGTTAAGTTAATTTTAAAGAAGATTAACTGGTTGCTAAATATGAAAGCATTATAAAAGAGCTCTGTTTTGGCAGCAACGATGTATGATTTGTTTCATGAGAAGTAATGTATCCAAAAATATCAGCTGTTCAAAAATTCCATGAGCACTAACCATTATTGTGCCTTGCTTCTAGTGCATAAATACTTAATGTAATCTGTGAATTCAACCTCCACAGAATACCCTTTCTTTATGACACCCTTTTTTATTCTTGAAATACATCTGTAAAATATTTGTGCGTGCCTTAGGTATGTTAATATTAAAATGAAAAAGTTATATTGTATACGAGTGTGCCGGGTAAATAAAATTATTTATAGAGGCGGTCATGTTTATATTTCCGCGTCGTATAAATATTCAAGATGTCGGAAAGACGACTTTTTTATAATTTATCCCTTCTCGTAAATCGTTTAGTTAAATATACTTAAGTAACAACTAAACGACTTTGTGAGATTTCATTATTTAGATTAAAATGCAGAACTTTAGCAGTGAGCACTGAGCAAAATTTAAAATTTTCCCTGGAAGAGCTTTATTGAATCCTACCCTGACGTAAAAATTGGACCGGTTCGTTTGAAATGATACCACGGGCTCACATAATACCAGCGTGGAACAGTACCTGTACTTGGTTTCGCTCAGCGAGTCAGATGATAAAAGCCGGCAAAACTAAAGTGCGGATTATGGCCCGTATGCTCATGGCTCGAAGTGATCTCTTACTATAGAGAAGACCCACCTGCTCCGTTGCTTTATGTATATATGTATATTTTGCGTAATTAGGCATTCGAAAAGACTTAAGAGGTTTGTTAAATAATAAATGTAACGGAAGCTTTGATAAATATAGCTTTGGTGCTATTGAAACATGATCTTGTACAAACAATCCGGTATGATATAAAAAAAAACAAAGATCTCTTTAATCGCGCCACGAGGGGACAGTGGGTAAATAATAAACTGCTATTGACAGGAGTGTCTTTAATAAATGTGGACCCCTCAGTTGTCAAAAACGGGCCAAAGTTCCCATAAACGGGGAGCTTTGTTTGACGATCAATTACATCATGTTTGAATCATACAATCAAATATAAGTACTTAACTTTTTATAATTTTAACTATATCTTTATCTTTAATCAGTTAGGATATTTTGTTTTGATAATTTATATTGAAAATATTATCAGCAAGTAAGTAAGTAAGAGAACACCGTCACCCATGGACAACTGTGCCACAGTCGCCGCTTAAACGGAATTTTTATGGGCCTCCGATATCCTTTTAATAATGAACTTATAAATATAAATCTCTTAATTATAAAATTTTCTGAATGGAGATCGTTTCTTAGTGTTCTGTCTTGCTTTTGCTTAAAAATTGCGCGTTAGCGAGAAAGTGATAGAATATTTTAGGTAATGTTTTCAGTAAAGCATCGTGTATTCAATTTAAAAGGTTAAATATTATATTCAATAGTATTTATGCAGTTTTATTTTTCGCAATAGTACTGAAGTTTAAAACATAACTCTCGCCATAGGAAACAAATATCGGAATAAGTTTAAAGATTATTTAAATGATATATTTCTGAAGTTTTGTAATACAGGATAGCTGAAGCGTGGATGAAGTTGCGAAAGTGTGCAACTGAATAGTAGACTCCGGAGATGCCTCCAGCGAAACGTACGTAATGCGTTCGATAATATATTCAGATCGCATTTATTTCTAAAGCCAGCGAAACAAGGTTTTGCTAGTCTATACCCGTGGGCTTCCAAATGTCTACTTTGTAGACGTTCTTTGGAATTCACACCTATCTACATGTATAGATGGATATGTATCCATGTCGCAGTCATCTGGTTCAATCCGCTATTTGATCGAATGACTAGCGCGTTCATTGAATTACCACATTTAGTTGCGTGACTAAAGGACAATTCGTCAAGATGTTGAATGTAACGTACAACGTCTTGACTGAACGGCGTAAGCGTCGTTGAACGAGAATAAGGCCGAAATAATTTTAGGTTAAGTTAGGTTAGGAATAATTAAATCCTTGTTGTCATACTATTAAGAAAAGGTCACTTCAAAATAAAATTAATCATAAAAATATGAAAACGGTGCTATTTGTGAGAGCTGTTTGTGTGATGATAAAAATAAACTAAATTACAATCACTTGGCTGAATATACGTCCGGTCTGTTGAAAGGGCTATGCTACAAACCGCTAAATAGTTAGACGTTGAGTGACACTTGTTCAGTAAAGTTCGGCCTAGTCAATTGAATTTCGTCATACAATGAACGGGATAGTCATTCGATCAAATAGCGAATCCAACCAGATGACTGCGACATCCATTAAAACCATACTCATTTTAGCTTTTCTAAGGACGTCTACGTAGTATTGCCCAAATTCAGACGCAAGAAGCGAGTCTTGCAGTCAGTCTTGCAAGTGCAAGACCAAGACTGACCCTGCAAGACTCCTGCATCTTGCAGGACTTTTACAGGACTTTTACTTGCAGTACTGGACAGTACAGTTTCACGGACTATGTAAATATAACAGTTGAGGGTCGGGTATCGTAGAACTCTTTTCTTAAATTTATATAAGCAGAAGGTTCAATCTCTTTCTAGACAGATATTGTTCTTTAAAATATATTTATATTATTGTAATTAAATTGTTTTTTAGCACATTTAAGCTTATTAAACTTAAAAGTTTTTAAAAACCCCTGAAACACGGCATATAGCCAGTTGATAAGCATTGTGGCAGTTGATTTTTATAATTTCTCATGAAATTACATATTGACATTTATAAATTTGGTTTTTCTTTACTATGGTTATTGTAATTCAAGCTCAAAATGTTTCTATTCCGATAGGTTATTCTAAGAACTGAAGTAAACTTCAATAAACAGCAATAGTCTTAAAAGTAAAAAGCAAGACTTGTAAGACTCTTGCTGCAAGACCAAGACTTGGAGCGCAAGACCAAGACCAAGACTGGCTAAATCTGGTCTTGGTCTTGCATTTGGGCAACTCTACGTCTAGGCCGACATTCAACATTGTAATTTTCATTGAAAGTTCGGTTAGGTGTATATTTAAATACCTACCTAGACCTATAGCAGCATAAGAAACTAATAAATTTGAAATATCTTAATAGATATAGGCTTAACTGTAAATGTATTCATGAAACGTTTTGTCCGAAGGCACTACGAAGGCTTCTTTAGATGAAAAAGGTGTGAAACTTTGTCCAACAAAATTAACAATGGTATATTCTAAAATGTTTGTAATACGTATTTAATAGTCCGTTCCTTAAATGAAATATATGTATAATTTAAAAGAATTTTCAAGTCGTAAACTTGTATTAATTAAAATTCTCAAATACATTTTTAAAATAGGAAAAACTTTTACATGTAACGAACTCCGTCGTACGCCTCAATTTTTTCCAAGTTAGCTTGAAATTACTTAGCTCAGAACTTTGAAGTAGTACTTGTCCTATATTCGGAATGTAATATGTACAAAGTCGCCCAGAAGTTTTATTGAAAATTTAAAATTCTAAGCGTTCTTGGCCTCGGTAGAAATAAAAGTCAACAAGTGCTACCGGCTGAAAATAATCCAAGACTTGTATCGGATTTGTGATGGATAGCATCTGGATAAAATTGTGCCACGGTCTTGGAGAATTCACTATTAATTTGTGTTCTTATCGCCCAAGATCTGAGAACAATAATACAAAACATTAAAAAAATGTTGCTTCCTAAAATTTTTCATTTGATTTATATAAGAATGAAAAGACGAATCATTAATTAAATAATGTTATTCAAATTTGCATGGTTAAATAAGATGGTGTCAAGTTCGGATTTGTTTATTTAGGATCAAGGTTGTAGGAAGGTTAAATCTATAATTAATAAGTTCTTGAGTATAATCCTTAAATGTTTAGTTTTAAATTTTGTATGACTAATATTGTAGTATAAGATATAAGCTCAATTATACACCATAAAAAATTATGCTAAAAATGGTATTATAATATAGCGTTATAATTAATCTCAATTTGGTACTTTGCATATTTTTTATTCAGTCTTATTAGAAAAAAAATCCAAAAAGTTAATGTAAATAAATCATCAAATATTTTTCTGAATATATTTTTTTTCATTTTAAACAATAGTTAGCTAGAAAATTAATTAAAGTATATTCATTTAACACATTATTACGTTACAAGATATATTATAATTATATAACATAGTGCCTTAATATATTTACTGAGCTTTATTATAATGTTATAATAGCTTTTCGAAGGTTCAATCAAAGGTAAGGGGTCTCAAACAATGTCGTCAGACTAGACATTGTGGTTCTTGGAAGTGTGGATAAGAGGTGTCGAGTCGAGTGTCCGTCTTACAAAGAACCTTGGCGACTCAAGAACATAATGAGAACACTCTATGGACATTTTTCATACAATTCGATGAGTTAATCTTTGCTTAGACGACACCACCAACCCCCGATCTTTTTATAGTATAGCGGACAATGCAGCAGGTGGGTCTCCTATGTGGTAAGAGAACACCGCCGCCCATGGACGATCGCGCCACAGTCCGCGCATCGGTTGTCTTGCCGGCTTTTTACGCCACTTAAGCGGCATTTTTAATGGCCTCCGATATCCTCATTCACTCAACGAAACACAGTACAAGTACCGTTTCACGTTGAGTATTCTATAAGCCCGTGTTATCACTTCGGACGAGCGTGCCCAATTAGTGCGTCAAAATATGCTTTAGAATGGCTCTCCCACGGGTGTGACAGTATTAAGACACTCGCCTGGTCACTGTCAAGGCCTTCCAGAGACCGAATAAATTAAATTATAATTTATAATTGTCCGGACCGGGATACGAACCCGATACCTCTCGCTTCGTGATAGAGCTATTAAACCACTTAGCTTCGAAGCTCGATGCACTACATTTCGCTCGGCCCATGCCTCTTTCTCTAGCCTAGAACCCCGAGAGACTTTAGATCATCTTCGACTTCATCATCAAAGACGGCTCCAAGGACCGCTCGCGAAGCACTTTTCAGGCATTCTCTCCACATGCCTCAGTCAGCAGAGACGAGCGTTTTTCACTACGACAACTATGTATGGTTCTTTATGGATGTCATAGGGTTATTACTTCGGATACGACAGCCTCCGTCAAAAACTGGAACATAGATTTTTCTTAAAATTTTTCTCTCTTACCGGTTCAGCAGATCTTAAGTTGTTCTGATCAGCACCCAGGTCTCTGCCCCATGGGTCACGGCAGGTCTCATATATAGTGTGATAGATGGATTTTTAGATTGATTCATTTACTGTTTTTCAATAATAACGCTGATTATGAACCGAATTAGAAAAATATTTGCTGGAATTTAAATCATCATCATCATCATCATCAGCCTATTCAAGTCCACTGCTGGACATAGGCCTCCCCCAACATTATACTAATAGTATACTGGCATACTTTAAATTAATAGTTCCTAGTTTTTTTTGTTATTTTAATTATGTATAGTTTTTCTGAATGCTAAACTTATGTTTTTTATTTCAATTACGTTAAAATAAATCTATTTTGCAAAAAATGTATAAAAACAAGAAATATAATGATCAACTGAATAACATTTATACATGTTCTCGTCAATCATAAAAGTTATAATTGGAGAAATGAGTCGCTATGTAGCAGCGTGAGTCCGCGTTGAATTACGTTAAATAAGTTTAATAGATATCAATACAGATTATTAGATATTGTACTCAACTTAATAGACTCTTTTATCACGGAAAACTTCTTAAATTTAATCGCTATTTAAATCTAATTTTAGATATTGTTACTTCGTAAAACTTAAGTTAGTATAGATCCATCGAGATCACAGAAGTTTTATTTGTAATCTGCTAAATCAAATTTAGTACGCCGCACGCGATAGACGATAAATTATTGAAGGTGATTTATAATACATCTTTGATAAACCACAACTGTATTTGTCAAAGCTATAAAATTTATAATTTGACTGACATCAATTACTATCTTCTTTTTATGTCATTGTGAGATATAGGTGTTTCAATTTACCCTTGAAATGATAGATAAGATTTGAAGGTAATAAAATTATGCTACCAAATTGTGAATTAAAAAATATTAATCAGTGTGTTGTTTCAGCTTCACAGCCCGGAGCTTCTCCGTTTTTTACGAGGGCTTGATGTTAAGTGTCAAATAAATAATTGAATTAGCATAATTAGTTATTTCTGTATTAATCACATTTTATTCATATTTTATTTTTAAAACATCCAATTTGAACTGCTTTAGAATTCTACCATAAATGGATAGTTTGAAGAACGCTCGAAATATAAAATACAAAAGGTTTTATAAATATTGAAGTATGTCTAAAATAGGCCAAAACATTTTAGTAATTAAGCTCTTCATCTCTGTACTGTGAATAAAAAAATATATTTTGTCGCTCATAATGCAATTAAGTTAATTTTCCTATTTCCAACGCGATTAACCCGTGTGAGAGCCATGCTGACGCAATAAATAGGCCTGCTCCTGAGGAGGCCCTTAAAAATTCCGCTTAAGCGGCGTAAACAGCCGGCAACACAACGAGTGCGCGGACGGTGCCGCGGTTATGAGTCAGCATGGCTCTCATGGCTATTTGTTCCTATGTGTAATAAATATTATTTTTTAAATGTACAAATTTTGAGGAAAATGTATTTAAAGTTCTATTTTAAATTTTAAATATAAAAAATCATACAAACAACATTTGAATGAAACAAATGTAAATACGAAATGAAGTTTGACCTCACACACATCACTTGCATGATTCACAAAACATTACGAATTGCCCAAGGGCCACGGCGCGGCGTATTGCTTTAAATTTGGATATTGTGAATATTCAGTACAAGAATATAAATTACACTAAATACAGTGAAATCACTCAACAGACATAAACCATTTAGGTTAACTATATTAGGAAGCCAAAATTGTGTTAATAAGGTTATATTTTCGTCGTTATACGTTTCATCATCATCAGCCTATCAAGTCCACTGCTGGACATAGGCCTCCCCTAAAGAAGCCCACCTGTTACGATCTTGAGTGGAATCTTGAGTGATCGCGTGGAATACGTTTATATGTGTGTTTTTTTACGTTATACGTTTGGATTGTATAAATTATACGTGAAGGTTATTTCATGTTTATAAAATATGTATTATAAAATATAAATATATATTACGAATGTTATAGGTTCAATTCTCAAAATGTCCTATTCCTTATTTTTTTATAATAGTAAAAATTCATGAATAAAAGAGGCGCAGAAATATATCTAATCCAATGAATTAGGTTCTCCAAACTTATCCAAGTTTTTGTATTTGTTATAGTAAGTTGTCTCAATTTATATTGGAGAAGCTAAAGAATAGCATTTTCTGTGAAGTTAACATCAGAACAGGAGCTTTAGAGATGTGAATTAAAATTGTCCTTTGAATAAAGAATATTTTTATTTGAATCGAATAAAGAATAAGTTACTGAATTTGTTACTCTTTTATGCTCTCTGAGTGATTGGACGCCTACTTAGCTTGCCGCTATACAGCTTAAAAGACAGAAAAAAGACAGAATTAAAAGAAGAGATATATTATTTAAGAATTGGGTTTATTCTACGTAACACCGGCTAGATTTTGTGAAAACTAATTTCAAACGAACAATTGTAGACTTGGTCCTTACTCTCGATCTTAAAATTAGAATTAATCTCTTTCAGTAGATCGAATTACTTTCGGTTATTGTGCCAGAGAATACGATTTAACGTTGGAAACACGCCAGTAATTGATTACATTCAGACAGAATTAAAACATATCGCACATTTTATTGTTCACTTCATTTTGTAGATTATTATGTGTTAACAACTCGTTTTCAAAAGAACATGATGTAGAGAAAAATAATAAATGTATTATATATTTTCACTTCGAATCGATTGGCTTCAAATTTGTGAATTCAAACGCACGAATGCCTCAACGAGGGGTTGGTAAGCTTTCACCAAATCTCCAAAGGGTGAAGAAAGATCACCATTACTAAACACAGCGCAGTTTTTAGACACTTAATTCTAAAAATCGTTTCTTTAAAACAAAAAATCTTAGAATACTTTTTATTTATTTGTGTTATTTTAAAAATAGAAGAATAAAATATAGCATTAAATTATTTTTTATTTTTGTAAGTAAGTTTTTAACTTAACGGATTCATCAAAAAGCGTAACATAAAATATTTTTACTTATCATATTATCTATATTACAATATTATTTGTAGATTGTCAACTCGAGTCGTTTTACATAACTGATATATATATATTACAACTTAATATGATATTTACGTAAAGAAAGGACTGATATCATTTTGTAGTTAAACTTAAAAACATTTCTATATACCCGTGAACCATGGATTTTGTTTTATATCATGGATTGTAGTAATTTTTATCTTTATTAATTTTCTGCCTTCTATCTTCTGGGACCCATACTGTGATCAGTTTTTCAAGATCCTGAAATCCATTGGAGTTTACGTTATCAGTTATTTCTCATGCTATCAAGATTTATCATCCTGTAACCTGTCAAAGTGTCAATGATAAGATCATTCACAGGTACTCGATACGTCAATGGTATCAGAATTCACAGATATTTAAAGCTCGAACTAATGAAAATAATAGATTAAATAAAATGTAAATTATATGCCAGTTTATTAAACATTTATTTAAGGAAAATGAATTAAGAATACGTTTTAACGTAACTAAAAAATCTACCGTAGAAGAGGTATGCTGAATTCTGACGCACTAATTGAGCCGGTTCGTCTGAAGTGATACCATGGGCTTACAGAATACCAGCATAATACAGTATTTTGTTTCGGTTAGTATGTGAGGATATTATATTTAACACAACTGACCTAATAGAGAGGACCCGCCTGCTCCGTTGCTGTCTGAACAATAAAGAAACCTACTTAGCCGATGTAATTATTAAAAATTTTGTAATCCTTCAAAATACTTCAAATGAATACTAAATTTTTTCCGCTGATGTAGAAACTGCTTAAACAACTATCATTTAACATAAGCGTCAAATGCGTAATTGCTTTTTATAGTATAATTCAATTTATAAAAAGACATTCCCTAGAAACTCCCACGAACACTATATATAAAGAAAATTGTTGAAAGTGTTTACCTCAATGTAGAAATAACAAGTTAAGCTTACGAAATGCGTTTGAACTTCTGCAATCGCTTGTGTTTGCGCATCCAGTAAATAGCCACTTATGATTACTTAGTACTTTCACATTGACTAACAAGAATATACGTGAACTTTCTAAATGAAAGGTTTTCTTTGCTTATTTAATAGTAAAATATATTAAATAAGAGTTAATACAGCATATTATACGATTCAGATATTCACTTTTAACCGTGAGAGAGCCATGCCGAAGCATATGTGGATGCACTAATTGGGCCGGCACGTCAGAAGAGATACCACGGGCTCACAGAATACTCAAAGTGAAACGGTACTTGTACTGTGTTTCGCTCTGTGAGTGAGGTTATCGGAGGCCCTTAAAAATTCCGCTTAATTGGCGTAAAAAGCCGGCAACACAACTAATGCGCGGACTGTAGCGCGGTTGTCCATGGGCAGTGTTCTCTTACCATATAAGAGAGCCACCTGCTCCGTAGTCCGATATAAAAAAGAGAATTATAAGGACGTAATTTTTTTCTTAAATAAAAAAGCTAAAGTTATTCATTTAAATTGATTAAAAATAATGACAAGTCAAGTTCTTCGTTTTAAAATCTTAAATTCCTATCAAGAATTTTTAAATATTCAAAATTCAGAATTTTTTAAGGCTTCAATTATTTAGGTTTTTCTGTAAATTAAAAGCAGTGCGTTCCCAATTTCTAAGTTAAAAATATTACTATTAAATATACATCAACCATTTTGTATTATATTTCACAATTATATAAAGAAATGTCTTAAGATTAAATATGAATTAATAAACGTAATTATGTATTGACTAAATTATAATTTAAATTATTTATTACATAATGAAAAAGGTATAATTAAATATTAAATATTTCTCGAGGTTATAAGATTTTCAAAACGGTTTATTATTATATCTTAATTTACTTTAATTATAAATGCCTAATAATTTTTGGCAGCATCCTTTCAGATCAATCGTGAAAATTATTACTTAGTTAGTTAAATAATTTCTACTAATAGACTGAAGTTTTTCTTTCTTTTTTTTATTGTATAGCGCACAACGGAGCAGTTAGGTGTTCTATATGGTTAGAGAACACCGCCGTCGCGGTTTCTGATATCCTCACTCACTCAGCGAAACACAGTACAAGTATTGTTTCACGTTGACCATTTTGTGAGACCGTGGTATCACTTCGGACGAGCCTGCCCAATTAGTGCGTCCGCATTTGCTTCAGCATGGCTCTCCCACGGGTATGGACCACACTTAAGATATATTTTGAATCCCAACTTGGTCAATTTCAAATTGGTAAACGGCCGATGGAGTGCGTAGTAGATTTTAAAGTATACAATAGTCGATGATATCACAATGACAGCTATATCCTTGTTAATGAACGGAGCCATGCTGCGGGCGAGGTCATCCGTCTGGCACGAACCCTTGGCTCGGAATTCGTAAATTGTTTCATTATTACAACCGGTTCGATGGTAGCTCCGCGAGGTCAGACCTTTTTTATGACTTGAGAATAAAAAATGCAATTTGTACACGACATAGATGTTTGTGTGTATCGCATCACTACCAACAGAAATTACATTTAATGCTTAACAGATAAAGTATACAGTATAGCTCTCGAAACCTGTGTACACGGAGGCTTAATCCCTATCTTCATCGAACTGATTGTATATGTTCAAGGTCTATGGATGTTGATAAAACTTTATACCCATAGAAAGACTAGAATATAAAAAAATACTTTATTTACGCTTTCCTGCTATAGAAATGTGCTCAGACGTGAAAATTTATTTAATTAGATTTTACGATTCTATCTTTTTTATATGAAACTTAATATCAAATGTCAATGTCTTAATGTTAATTTATTTTCTTTATATATAGTGGGGATTAGCATCGTTTATAAAGCATTTTAACTGCAGAAGACAGATATTACATTGCTAGTAATAATTATTAATGGAAACAATGGATTTAAACAGGCAATTAAATAATATAGCAATTATGGACTTCCTAGTCAACGTTAGATTTACGATGATATCATCATTTATTCTGACGACATCGGTCAAGGCTGTTCTTTGCGTGAAACGTGCAATAGAAGATCTGTGATTTCATTTTATAATATGTAATTACGTTTCTCAAATTTGCGTATATTTCAGAATTTGTGGTTTAATTTGTAAAAAAACGTGACAGAGTTCTCATAAAACCAGAGATTGTTTCCTTACTTACTAAATCTTTGCTTCATCTTTTTTGTTAACAAATTTTGAAACGTATTTTAACAATTTAAGAGCAAATATATATTTATTTTAATTACAGGTTGGGTAAATTAAAATAACATAGTTTGCATAGCAGTTAAATATAGAGATTTTGTGATAGATGGGAAATGGAATAATAATGTAAAATGTTGGTATTTTATGGTGTTATGTAAGGCGGTATCCGTGGGTGAAACTTTAGCAAGGAATTCGATGAATGTTTGGGAAATTCCTGAAATTGGAAACCAGCTTCACACTCAAACTAAGACGTTAACTCCATAATATGGACTTCACCAGGCATCTTTTTTATCATTTCTTTTCTCCAAATCTTTTATTTGTTTGTATAATATAAATGTCTTTTGTAATCTTATATATAGCCTTTGTGATAACGTTCAGTGATTCCAAAGCTGATAGAATATTATATAGGTTTATATTTTATATGCCTTCTCTTCTATTACGAGCCTACTGCCGTAGGATATAGATAATTTTATTCTGAAGTAGAAACTTCGACTTAGATCACTTCGTACGAGCCGGCCCAATTAGTGCGTCAGCATCTGCTTCAGCATGGCTCTCCCACGGGTCAAAATCTATCTCGGCATGTGACTACATACCATGCATATAAAAATATAATTATATAGTAAACATACATACATCTATTTACATTTAATTTCAATTAAATAAGGTAAATTAAGGTTAAATTAAGGTTTAAATTAAATAAGGTAGCATGACATATTAATATAATTTTTATCACAACTATTGTGTTTCTTTTACCCGAATACGACGAAAATAACGTGAAAATGCACGGAATTATATACAATTACTGTGAATAGTATGGAATTAGTATGAATTCGTAACATAAATAGGGCGAGGCCGCGGTGGGAAGCTCAGGTAATCTGCTGAAACATAATCTTCACTAATTCTGTTAAAGTAATTAACAACATGTACCAAAATTAGACTAATTAAATTATTTAATAGATTTCATATTTAGTTTTTTTTATTTTAATTATTATCGAATTTGAAAATGTATTAAATTTCACTTCATAAATGACAACCATAAATTGGTGAATTTACGTAGTATTTATTATCTAACCACATCGTCTGTCTATATAGGCCAAATAAAAAGAAGACTGCTATTTGAAATATAAAAAAAATATTTAGTTAAGATATCTTGATTACCATAGCAAATATTTCGTTTTATTCTCTCATTATATTAATTTATTATTTACGTCATAAAATTTATATTTACATATAGGACCTTGAAAGTTTTCTTTCATACTTTACTAGTGGAATTGGTCCGATACACTACCGATACTCTAAACAGTACCATCAATTTATAAAGTCGTGTAAAATGTTTATATGATAATCTTGGATGTCAGGTACCTTCATATCAAATTTCATGAAAATCTGTCCATCGCATTTTGAATTATAAATGATGTGACTGGCCCGACTATGCTTTATATAAATATATAGATAGACTTAATAACTATCAATTTTCAGTACAGTACTTTGACCGCAAATCACATAACACACTTCCCAGAGCGACATAGGTACATAATTTAAAGAGTTGTAATCCTATCTTCACAGAGTATTTAATATTTATAGATCATCGGCAATTCTCTCACGTCAATCTCACAGTAATTCCGTTAAAGCCTTAATTATTCCATTATGCCAGTTAATTAAGCAGACGCATGTTTGAGTGACAACTTCAGTAGGGCTGTGCAAGCCCTCGAGAGTGAGATACGAGAGTCATGAGAAATCATTCATTCATACAAACCATTCATTCGGGTGTACATCATTTGTAGATACGAGATCATTATAAGGTTCTATTTATTTACGTTATTCTTCAGTCGTTATTCTTAATACATTTCCTTGGTACAGATGTAAATAAAATATAAGATCCATATCATCTAAATAAGAAGGCTCTGAAGCTTTTTTGGACATTAATTTAAAGTAACATCTAAAATTATTTTATTTATGAACGCCTAATATATAATTAATATAAACAATCGGCAAATATTTATTACACTTCCGTTTAAGCTCAAGCGAGTTTCCTTTAAATTTTATTTGAGAACAGCTGAAGTTAAAAGCGCTCTTACTAAGTTGTTTCTTCTAACAATGTTGGCTAAATTATGTTATTAAAACAATGCTTGATTCCAATAAGTTTCGATATACGAAATACTACTACAGATTTATGAGATAAATGATTTCTTTCTCGTGTTTTTTTATTGTTCAGCTGACAACGGAGCAGTTATAATATATGGTAAAAGAAGTGTATGGTAGTGTTGCCGGCTTTTTATGCTAGTTAAGCGGCATTTTTTAAGGGCCTCCGATATACTTACTCACTCAGCGAAACACAGTAGAGACACAATTTAAACTACTATTTCGCACTGAGTATTCTGTGAACCCGTGGTATTACTTCGGACGAGCCGGCCTAAATAGTGCATTCGCAAATGCTTCAGAATGGCTTTCCCACGCGTGCGACAGTATTAAGACACTTGCCCGGCTACTGTCAAGCCATTCCATAGTCCGAACAAATTATAAACTGAATTATAAATTATAAATGGCCGGACCGGAATTAAAGCCAGCCCGATACCTCTCGCTTCATAGTAGATCTATTAAATCTGTTAGCTACGAGGCTCTCGTGTAATTCATCTTTCATTGATCAATGAGTTAACAATTGAAGTAAAGGAAGCATAGCTGCAACACAAAGCTGAGTTTCAGGGAGATAGTCTGTTGGAGCGCGTTTGTGCTCTGTTATTGTCAAAGTGACAGAACATGTCATGATATTAGATGTTGTCATAAGATAGATAGCTCCCTGGAGTATTTATAGTCAAGTGCAGTATTTAATAAGAAATATACATATAGAAAACAGATGATAATAATAAATTAATAATTTGTTATATCGAATTAATAATATACTGAAAAGTAAATCCCTTTAAACGAATTAAATAACTTGCCACATTTCGAGGACGCTCATAATTTTCTTAGATCTGATAATTCTTCTAAGAACTATATTCTATTCATATGGTTTAACCTGAATATGTACGGTTGTTTATTTTATATAAATTCGCCATCATTGCATTTCGCAGAATTATTCGAAAAATTTTGTTTACGTTTGCTAAATAAGACGCAACTGTTCAGAGATTAAATACAAGACAAAAGAATGTATAGTGTTACTGGTTGACCATGAAAAACGTTTTGCCATATAAATTATTAGTGCTACGATATCGCTATTAGAAAATAGGGTTTGGTGATAATTTAGCTTTAATTGTAGCTATTTCTAATGCTTAGTTATAAGGAAATAAAATAAGATATTTGGGTTGGATCACTCGTAACATTTAGCGGTATGAGAAATGTTACCGATTCTCAAATCTACCTGATTTGCATATAAAATGTTATAATACGGTTTAATTTTTTCGGAGGAGTTTGTTTATATTAGGTAATTTGTAGTTTTGTTACTTCGAAATATTAGGTAAACACATTGAAACTCACAGGTACTGTATTGGTTCAAGTAAATTTGTATTGTTCGGAGGCAATCTTGTGGACAGGCCAGTGAACTACGCTCTCCGATGGCGGCTGGCAAGACTCCATAGACCATAAGTAACTTGGCTTGAGGCGGCGTCAGCTTGTGCCGATATCTTAACATTTTGCACCGACTCTCCAAGATTCACGATACTATATAATAATGATAAATATGATGAATTTTCAATAATTTATAAAAATTTATTTGTGTAAAATCTATAAGTCCTTAGTTTTTTTGAAACAGTCCTGTTTTTTTATTTCATTTGAATAATAAACATACAAACTTTTTAACGCATTTTTTTGAATTATTTAAATTATTTTATTTTTCATTTCTAAAATTACAAATTCGAATTTGTGCTTTAAATTGTTGATATTAGTATTTTTATTTCTGCCTCGCCAATTACACCTTTAAACTTCCTGATTTTTTTTAAGATCAAAATTATCAAAACTGACCCAGAAATCCTCGTGTTTCCTATACTTTTTTAATATAAATCTTCCCTATGTACATGTTTGGTTTAAATATTAAAGTTAATACTTATCAGCACAGTTAATTCATATCAGAACAGAGACTCTATTGATAACTTTATAACACAGGTCTTTTTATATCGCATTGAACTCCGGGAGTCGGGAGATGTTTCAAGGTCTTCTTGAACACCTGGTCGGTTATTTGTGACGGATAATATGATGATAAAACGATTTTTTTTTCACTACGACATCCTTGTTTAATATATAAATCTTAGATATTAATTAATTTAAAATTATTAGATATTAACAAAAACCTTTGCTTTTTTGTCACTTGTTTACTAACTCATACAGTAAGGTTGAAAAGTTTGATACTTTTTGCCCGAGGTTCTCTTCTTTAAGTAAAAATTAATTCGTTTATGATTAATAAAGCCTAAGGATAGTATATTTTAATGATTATATATCTTTTGTTTTATTAACATACTTTCGATGACTTATAATTGTTGGTAATTTATTTTTTATTAGTTTTTATGTCTATATATAACTATTTAAAACTTAGTTTAGGGTATAAATAAAGTAAGTAAATTTTATTTATTGACTAAAAATAACATTACCTATTAAAATAAGTTAATAAGCAATCTTACCTGAAAAAAAAATGTAAAATACTAAATACCTTTCGACTAACACAACTTAATAAACTAGATTTAATATTTAAATTAATTTAATTGTGATGACATTTTATCTTTTTTTTAAATAGTATAGCGGACAACGGAGTAGTTAGGTCTCCTATATGGTAGAAGAATTCCACCGCCCATGGACAACTGCGCCACAATTCGAACATTGTTTGTGTTGCCGGCTTTTTACGCCACTTAAGCGGCATTTTTAAGGGACTCCGATATCCTCACCCACTCAGCGAAAATCAGTACAGTAAAAGTACCGTTTCACGTTAAGTATTTTGTGATCCCATGTCTCTATTACGTTCTCTCAGCTCAGATCACTCAGCTATCAGCATTAAAAACAACATTACATTTCGTTCATACACATGGACAGAGTCATGCGCGACATAGAGTTACTTGCCTGAAGTTGGCACATGAAGATGAATTTTTCAAATGTTTATATCAACAATGCGATTGTCCGTCAATTTCCAATAAAATTGGTCAAATGGACTCCAATAATTCTTTTTAAAATTAAGAAATACTAATATTATTCTCACTAGAGAATATGTAATTACAATATCTCCTAACGTTTTCTAGTCTTGTGTAGCAATCTTGTGTAGGTTAGAATATATAATAGTATAATAGAGATTATAGAGAGAAACATATGATCAAACTGTCTTTGTTTGAATTGAAACAAAATGTATATTATCCATGAATAATTATAACAAGAATGGCTTTAAAATTTAGGTCTTTTCTGAAGATTTCAATCTCATTATATTTTAATAGCACATACAAGCGATAAGAATGATTGGATTCAGGGGAGCAGAGAGCATAAAATTGAAATCAATTTTGCTGTAATGGTTATAGGTCGTTCATAAAACACGTTGGTCGAAAGGAGTTCCTTTATCTTTATTGCGAAAACTTTTAAGTTCTTTTCATTTCTTTTCTTTTAACAACTTCTCGGCTTGTTTTACATATTTAAAGATACTTATCAGCTGTGCTTTAAGGGTGCAATATTTTATACGATTGTTCTTTTGGGAATGTTATCTTCTTTCTTAATCTATGCAATCATTTTTATTTATGATAAAAAAAGATTATTATTAAAATCTAAACATACATGGTATGAATTGAAAATGTACTTATAGGGATCCTATAGCTTATATCCTATACCTTTCAATTGGTTTTGAAAGAAATATGCAAATATTGATACATGCAAACATTACTTACATTCTATTTCATAATGTGTTAGTTTTCAATTTTCAATACACTAAAGATATTTATCGTCTCCGCTATGTGATCGCAATTCGGCATTTGTAAAAGTGTAACATGAAAACTGTTTTAGCCTTCATGTCCTTGGGTTTAGGATTCAAAATAGTTTGGGTGTGAAGAATTTCCATGTTTATTTCTACATCTCTGTGTCAGGATATTATATGCCTTATTTGTAGAACTTAAGGTTGCACATTGTGTGCGAACGTGTAATATATTCAGTTCACAAAATGAATTGCGACTATAGTAACTTCGAGCGAGCCTGTGAACATATTCTTAGGGATTTGTTGTATCGTTCGTCTCGTTTATTGGTAACACTGCTTCAGAATATACGTTCGTATCTAATTGTATATAGAATGCAATTTGCTCTGTATCCAATATGGATTTAGTTGCGAGCGGTTTTAAATTGTTTTATATGTCGTATGTGTTGTTGATGACCGTAAGAATGAAGCGGATTAAATTGTTTTGCTTGGATTCGTTTCTTTGTATTTTTACTTTTGCGACACACTCGCAGTCAAATTTTAAAAATGATTTGATCCAGAATAATAATTCTATTATGATATTTAAATGTATACATTGTATTCATTTAAATATTAATACATTTTCTAAATTGAAAAAGTGGTATCTTTTATGAGTTATGTGGACTCAGAATATCAAAGAGATTTGTCGACAGCCATTTGTGGTTGAACGTTATTCAAGGTTTTCAAAGGAAGATAGCTCTTATACCGTGGCTATAAGATTTTGAAGAAAATACGTACGTCAGCAGTGGAGTAATTAAGGATTTTCAAGATGGGCGCCGCAGGCATTGTAGAGTTGCTTGCGTGGGTAACTCTGGACTGGTTGTTGCCTGAAAAGGCGTCTTCGAGTGTTTGATTTTTTGCTGAAAGAATTTTTTATGAAATTCAGAGGCAGTCTTAGAAATACACAAAAATAGATCAAAGATATAACAATATCTTAAACTTTGAAATTATAACATATAATAGTTATTTTTTAAAAAAAGCACTTCATAAAGATTTAAAATATACGTTGTTATGTGTCATTGAAACGTCATTGCTTCAAAATTGTCATCTGGCCATTATTATTTTTTAAATCCAGAAACAATAATTTTATTTGTTCCTTAAATAATTTTATCTTTCTTTCCTTACTTTTTTGAATAGATTATTGAAAAATATCCTTTCCATCTAAGTTGTATAATACAAGCCAAATTTAATAAGAATCTGTTCAGCCGTCCTTGATTCATAAATCGTGTACCCACAGAATACTCAGTAGAAAGCGGTACTTGTGCTGTGTTTCGCAGAGTGAGTGAGAGCATCGGTGGCCCTTAAAAGTGCAGCTTAAGTGACATAAAAAGCTGGCAACACAACCAATGCGCGGACATTGGTGCGGTTGTCCATGGGCGGCGGTGTTCTACAATATAGGAGATACACCTGCTCCGTTGTCCGCAATACTATAAATAAAAACAACTAACCCGACTTTATTTTATTTATAAAGATTGTGTCGCCAACCTGAAAAGAAATCGTCGAGAGTCCAGGGACCCGAGAGCTTTACATTTCACCAGACAAATTTATAGTATCGTATTTGTTATTCTTTTTTCAATATTGTTGCTTGTATCTTAAATATTATATGTAGCACAAAGACAGTATATATAGCTTTTATTCCTATATATAAGTTATAATTTTATGCATACTTGTTTCAAACTTCATTTTTCTCTTTCATTTTTTTATTATACTATAGTGGACAACGGAGCAGATGGGTAAGATAACACCGCCGCCCATGAACAACCGCGCCACAGTCCGCGCATTGGTTGTGTTGCCGAGTTTTTACACCTAACAAGCGGCATTTTTAAGGCCCTCCGATATCCTCACTCACTCTGCGAAACTGTACAAGTACCGTTTCACGCTGAGTATTCTGTAACTATTCATTCCAACGAAGATATTTATTTAGCAGCTAAATATTGTCAAGTAGTATTTTTTCTTAATTGTATTCATTAAGTTTCGGTAGTAACTACTTGTAGTAATACTGTTTTGGTTGGTTCAATATATTGTAAATAACATTTTAAAATTGTACCTTAAGGAGTGAATGATGTGACCTTATATCAAAGAAACTAGAAAGATTGTTATTATATTTAAATCAAATCAAAAAAATTATATTTATCTTAAGATTAATAATCACTTGATGAATTAATAATACTGCACATAGCTGCTAAACAATAACATTCCACCTAAAATAACAAAATACAGAACTCGAATGCTCTCAGTTTTCCAACTGGAATTACGCGTAGTGTATTTTTCCAATCTTGTGGCAACTTAAAGCAATTGAATGCTCGAGAACCTTCCGAATTCGTTCCGTATTTGTGCGTCGAGCGTGTGGAAAATTTAATTACCGTACTGGACATCCATCATTGTTATTCAAGCCGCGTTCCGCTGCCGATCGGTGACGTAGGCCGAGGTCTGATGCCCTCGCGTTCGGTTGTCTAGACTCCGCTTTAATCTAATCATTTGACGCGTTACCTGATAGAATGTAGATCTTTTATATTATGTTGCTATGGTTATGTCTGTCATGTTATATGTATTATATGGTTATGTCTGTCATATTATATGTATAAATTTTAAAGGTGAAATGGTTAGCGGCCTTTGAAAAACAACGTACCTATTATAGGTTAATGAAGTATTATAATTATTATAAGACCTGCTTGTTCTTGCTGTCTGCATATAACTTCCTAATAATAAACTTATATAATAATTATAATAAACTACTTTTATAATATAAATGAAAAATGACTAGTTTAATTAAAACTATAAAAAATTAGTGGCAACATTTACAGAGATATATTTCTAATTTGTATTGCTGTTCCATTACCTGACGAAAATTAATGAAATTGTCCGCTGATTGTGTGCTCATACGATTTATAAATAATTAAGCAATTTGAGGACTTTTAAATATGTATGACCTTTGTAGGCATTGTTGTCGAAATCAGGATTTGTGGGTTATAGTGAAAGCTCAAAAGGGAGCATGCAGATGTTCAGCCATTTGTTATTCAAATTTGTTCAGACGTCGCATCTCAGACGCACTTTGACATCGCAATGAATATGTAAAACGATGAAAATGAAAATTTTCACTCGTCCCTAAATATTTTTTGAATTTCTGTGTTCTTATGTCACTTACATTATAACGTATTCAATTAATTGATTCTAAAACGCTTTAGCATTGGCGTGAGCTATACTTACTGCGTGTTTACAATATTTTCTCGTTCATCATAAATCTTTTTAGAAATAGAAAATTTAAGCGAACAATAAAAAATTTATTATAATGTGGAAATTGAAATTCTCTCTTACTATAACTGACTAAGCGTAAATTAAGATTACCTAATAATGGAATAAAACGAATAATACAATCATTTGTTATTTATTGTATAGAGTTCTTAAAAAAATATTTAGTTATAAAACGTCTACGTAAAAAAAATTTCACGACCGAAAGTACTAACGAAATATAAATGTTTACTTAAATTGAAATGCAAAAATCTGAACACAGTTTTTGTTTAATTTACTTTTAATTAAAGCTATGCGACATTTCTTGCCTTTTTTCCTGTAGCAACGAAACTCATTTTATTTATCCGCTCTTCCACGTTGGAAAAATACTTAAATGGATTGACGAAAGATTTACCTTTTTAACTGTACTTTTTCAATCATATGACTAGAGGCTACTTTTAATTATATTATAAATAAGTAAAAGTAACACATTTCTTGTAAAATTAAAGAATACTTGATAGTAAACACAATTTAGACAGGTAGCCCAACCATTCAAAGAAAAAACTTTTAAAAATACATTTTTAGCGACCGACGACAAAAAAAACCACTTTATTTTCATTATTATATCTTTAGTATTATTTATATAAGCATAACAATTCAAAACTTACAGAAGCGTATTTTTTACAGTATATTTATCAGTTAAAGCCGTGGATCTTGTTTATAACATAATAGAAGGTAAAAGTGAATCGCAACTCCCAACTGGTCTGTTGAAGCATGGTAATGGAAAACAATCGTGTTTTATTACGCTCGTAAGCCTCGATGGCGAATAAAAGTACTCACTAGTCCACCGTTTGGTTACACCTATACTATATTACCCGCGGTTACAGTAAAAATACCCTTATGCGATATATATGGCAATTTAATCTGAATCTCTGTGAATAAATTAAATGTTATTTGGAATATACGAACGTTTTCGACACCTCTAACAAGATAACCTGTTCAATTATATAGAAAGAGTTGCCAGTAAGTTGGGATATTATTTATAATAAGAGCGTTATTATGATTAAAACGTTGGTAACGCATCCGCGGCTCTGCGGGGAGACAGGGGTGTTAAAAGGGCGTAGCATCTTATCTTAGTTGTGCCTAATGACCGTTTGTCTCCCATTTTATTATATCAAAATTCTCATATATTCACTGTTTTAATTGAAGTATGAATTTGACACAACCAATCAGAACGTGTCGCGTACTGCCTTTTCAAAAATTAAATTAAGTTTACAATTTTTTTTATATTTCTCATACATTAGGCATACTTATTGTGTTGTCTATGTATCGAATACACGAAATATATCTTCAAAAATAGAATCCTTTTACAATTGTAATCCTACCCATTTGTAACGTAATTGAGGCATGTTATTTAAGACGCGACTGGATTTGTTTCCAATCCCAACTGGTACTAGGATCGATGCAAGATAACTCACATAGGATAAGATTAAAATTTAATTAAAACTTTTTCTAATATAGTTTGTATTAATTTTTATTATAAAGCGAAAGCCAAAGGAGCAGATGGATTACCTCAGCTTACGGAAAACCGCGTTACAATACACGCTTTGGTTGTTTGTCTCAACCAACTAGTTTCACGAAGGGAATTCGGTACAAGTATTATTTCATGCTGGCATTATGTGAGCCCGTGGTATTATTTCGGACGAACTTGCTCAAAAAGTACGTCAGCATATGATTCAGAATAGCTCTATCACAGATAAAACAGTGTTAAGGGCCTCGAACAGCCACTCTGACGACTTTGAAGACTTTAAAAATTTATTCAAACAGGACGGGGATTGAATCCTGTACCCTGATTTCGGTAGTTTACAAGATCGCTCTGCAAGGAGGGTCTAAAAATGAATGAACCTTAAGCGTGTAATAAAACATAGCTAACATCTCTTCCTAAAATCGTAATCCGTCTGAAGAATCCCAAACACATGTCTTATTAGCATAATGCTATAAAGCGACCGGTTTTTAGTGTAGGAAATTTACGGGTCAAAAACCTTGAGCTTATAAACATTCAAAAAGTTAAAACACAGCCAGTTATTGATGTTCAAACATTTGTGTCATCCACATTTACATAAGCTGTTAACAATTCAGTCGGTGTTAAAATACCTGGTACTGCAAAGAGAATTTAACTTAACTTATAGGTGGGCTCTAATGTTAAATTTATGAGTCCTTATGTCAGTCTTGGTAGCCGCAATATAATTAGTTATTTTTATTTTCGTGCATACAACATACAAAATTATAAGCATCAATACGTTTTCTTAATTATCTTACTATAGGAATTTGCATTGTTTTATTATATTTTTTTGTTCTATAGCGGACAACGAAGCAGGTAGGTCTCCTATATTGTCAGAGAACACCGCAGCCCATGAACAACCGCGCCACAGTAAGCGCTTGGATGCGTTGCCGGCTTTTGACACCGCTTAAGCGGCACTTTTCAGGATCGCCGATATCCTCACTCACTCTGCGAAATACAGTAAGAATACTGTTTCATGCTGAGTATTTTTTGTATTGTAATAGTAAAAATAAATTAAATGTATTCTATTCTTGAAACGAAAGAAACGAATAATGATTTTTTTAAAATTGAAAATGTAATATTCTTTAAGATTAACATGTATCCATGTATGTATGGAAACAAACTGTCCTCATTTTCAGAAATAACATATTTTTCATCTTGGTTAACTTATTACTCTGTGCCTTTTAAGATTCTGTAATGAAGTATCGTAAAATACGCCAAAATCTTAATCTTGATCATTGAATACTTAATTTCCTTTCGCTATAAAAATTCCGAAGAAAGCGTACAATTAAGGTTCACAATTCCCGGCTTTTTATAAAAATACTTTAGAAATTAAAGCGCCGGCAATAAGTGTACAATACAATGGTCTTGCATCAAGAAAAATATGAAAGAACAGTAAATTCGCCGGGTAGATTTATAAGGAATCCGTTCTACCCTGTAAAAATATATACGACTTGATTATTCTGGTTTGAATTTAAACTCTGATATATTTGCTAGTATATAAGAATGAGTGTTTGTATAAAATGAGAAGTCTTCCACAGAACATACAAATCG
>DWCF01001722.1:0-28213 GCA_018230265.1 Delias oraia | reverse complement strand
TATAACAGATTGCTGGTTATTGAAATCAAACATTTATTGCTTCGGCATTACATTAATTACATAAAATACACCAAAGTTTAGGGAAAACAACTGGCAACCCTAAATACATAAAGAAATTCGAATATGGATTATGGCGTGAGGAAGTCATCCCTACTCAATACTTCAAGCTGCAGATCATGAGTAGGGATGCACCTTCGAGCATGCGTATAACTAAATGATTGGTATTGATTTTAATTTTGCAGTATTAATATAATTTTTCATCATATGTTTGACTGGTTAATAACAACGATTTCATGTATGTTGTAGATATCAATTGAATTCAAAGCGGTTAGATACATTATAGGTACTTATTTCAGAAAATTTTCCCCAGAACTATTTAACGACATGTTAATTAAAAATAATACCTTTTTTGGAACGACTATTCGCTGTGTGACCTATGGTCACATGTATATATATGACAGCTAAACGATTCAAAATGAAATTTTAGCTATGTACCTATCTACTAACTACAAATTTCATACTTGCATGTTTAAAATTATATACACTGAAATCAGATAAATGTTATTCTTTTTGTTTTGTAGATCTATTGAGCTCATAAATGTCTTGTTTAGGACCTAGGTAATATCTACTGGCTGCCTATAATGGTGGCTTGTATCTTTACTACTGATCTATACTCAGATAATAATATTATACGTATATTATTTTATAGTTAAGGAGAGTACCTATTCAAATTACCTGATAAAATATTACCAAACTATTAGATAATATACTGAACAAACTTCCTAATTAGTTTATTAAACTAATTATCAATTAGGTTCAAAATGTTATTAAGAATAAGTAATATAAGTAATATAATTGTTTGTTCTAAGGCAAATATGTATAAAAATGATAACACTGGAACAATGTAATTAATGATTACTCATCGTAGGTATCACTTTGTATTATTATTTACTATCTTAGAGGTAAAACAAATACTGTTTAGTTCAATGACGCATTGAACTAAACGTGAATCATAAGAATTTTTTAAAATATTATAATTGTCCACCTTATGTAAATAAAAATAAGGTTGTAAATGGCCAGTACACTATTAATGCGTCAAAATGGAAGCGGACGCCATGTTGTGACGTCACGTCGATCGATAGCAGCTGCGAGTCTTGACGGGTTTCGACTTTCGAGAACACAACCCGAGCTCGTTATAATACGCTCACGAAAGGAAAAAACAAACTTTCTCACGTGTTAAAAGCTAATATTCGTGGTATCTAGTCATTGATGAATTATTGGATTGTAACGAGAATTTTTAAAGTAATAATATCAGATTATAATATAGTATTTAGGGTTTTCGTTATTCTATAACCTAAAAAAAGTAATTTTTTTACTTTTTTTAGGTAATAGAATGACGATAATTAAACGATCGTATATTTTTCTAATTATGTAATACTAAGTAGTAAATTAATGTTTCGACGTTAATATGAACGATTTCTATATGAATCGTTATCAAAACATAAAAATAATCTAAAACAGTTCACTAGTTGGCCTGCTAATCCCGTTACTACTTTTTTTTAAAAGTGTATTTTAACACACAGTGACTTTCTACATCAATACTTATATAAGAATAAAAATCGAGAAGCTATTTCTTTTTGGTCATTAAACAGTACAGTTAACTAGTATCACTAAGAATGTATTGTTTCCGAATCACAGACATTATTGCCATGACCCGTCATGCGGCATGGTCGCCTGCCGCTGATAATAGAAAATGAATTCATTATCCTTTCATATAGATTATTTTACATTCTAAAATAAGGTACTTAACGTTTTCAAAATCATGTAACCCAAAGGACTTGGGCTAAGGGCTCCAATTGATCTATTGTCTTGTTCTAAATAAAATATTTTGTCTTTATTCAATCTATTCATTTAACTAGTAAAATAAAACGACAGGCAATAAATTACTTCTTTAATAAATTTAGGTAATAAACAACTAACTAATACATCTGCTTTTCAATCTTCATGTCGTAGCTTGGGACATAATGAGTTTCTGTAACAAATTAATACAATTAATGAAATACGGTCAAAAAATAATGTTTTTTTATCACCCCGTTACAAAACCCTACCAATATTATAAACGCGAAAGTTTGTTAGTATGGACAGATTGATGTTTGTTACTCTTTCACGCAAAAACTACTGAACGGATTTTAATCATCATCATAATTTTTAATTTCAAGTGAAGGTCTCCCCTTCGGATATAATGATGTTGTGTAAATTAGCCAAAATATAATAAGTATTTAACTTTTTTACTATTATTACCGCTTCTTCTATTATTATTACTATTCTTTACTTGCTCACTTTTAAATTCTAACAACTTAGGTGACACGTACGTCGGAAAAATTAATCTAATTGCCGTGCAAATACCGTGCGAGTTATACCAATATATCATTTATGTTATGTATAGTGAAAACGTACCTCTTAGATGTCTTTTAAAAATAGGTCAGGGACAACATTTAGGTATAGCTATATTTTATATATAAACCATTATCGCAAAAGAGTTGATATACAATAAGATTTTGTTGCTGACATCCTGGAATGACAGTTAACACATAAGCGCTGCTTTATAATGATATTGTGCTAATTGGCCGAAATACAAAATAAAAAGTGTTAAATAGATCGGATCCAGTGTCGTACCGGGCAGAACGTCTGCTGCGTCCACTAGTAATACAACAGGAATAAAAACCAATTCGAAAGATGAAATATTTGAAGGGTTTAAAGTTTTATTTCTTGATACATTTGGGTAATGTTTGCTTTCAGGGTACTTTGAAAATAAGAGAATTTCGTACTTTGACTGGGTGAAGGGCGTTGGTAATCTGAAGGCCAACACTTCTCGCGAGTACAAATGGGGTGAAATCATAAGCATATAGCCTGTATAGAGCGTCTATGCATAGTTGTGTTGGCACATTATGGCGTTGTCTTGACGTCTCGTACTTTTTCATCCAGTCTGCGTGAGCTGCAAAAGGTTTGAAATAATATAAATCAACCTGACAGTTAATATTTATAAGTCTACTACGAAGCGACAGGTATCGGGTTGGATCATCTGTCCCAGTAAAATAATTATAATTTGTTCGGTCTTTGGAAGTCTTTGAACACCCGTGGGAGTGCTTCCTCAGCCCTCTGCCATTTTGTTTTGCTGACGCACTATTTGCGCCGGATCGTTCGAAGTAATACCACGGAGTCACAGAGTACTTATACTGTATTGCACTGAGTGAGTGATGACATCGGAGGACCTTGAAATTGTATCGTTAAAACAACGTAAAAAGGCAGTAACACAATCGAAGCGTGGATAATAGCCTGTTAAAATTAAAATTGTGTCTGACACGCTCTGTGACTGTATCGTAATAAATATTAATGTATAAATACTTATTGAATAAAAATAACAATATTTAATATCATTTATTTCCATGACATAATTATTTCACTTGAAATTTAATCCCCATAAGCTCATTCTAGTGTATTGCTTTTAGTCCCAATAACGCCCTCTTTAGCGAACTCCAGTAGTACAACAGTTCGGACACAAGAAATAAAAAAAGGTCAATATTCTTAGAGAATGTTCTAGTATAGTGTAAATTATATGTACATAACTATAATATTTCCAATCGTTTATTTTACTTTTGACAACCCCAGTGATTAATCAAATAGTGATTAAATAATATAACAAAGAATTTTATTTACTAACAGTTTTTTATCGATTTAATTCATATTTAATTAATGCATTGTTTTAAAACCATTACCGGATGTTTAAGTTACTTTATATTAATGTATGTAACTTTATATAAATTAATATTAACAATATTAATATAATATTAAAAATAACACAATAATATTTTTATCACTTCCGTCGGCAATTTGGTAAAAAATTAAATTAGTTAATCTGTAAAGCAGTATGATTTTCAACATTCAGTAACTGTCCGTTACAAGTAGGTACCATACATTTATTTTAGTTGCAAACATTTTAATTAAAGATTATATAATATTAAGGCAGAACTCTAGGTGGGCGGCAACCGTCAATGAAATACGATATTATCTAAAGTACATTGTATCAAAAATTATTGTAAAACTTTATGTGCGTGATCTGTCAAAAGTAAAATAAATGATTGGAAACATTATATGTATATGAATCAATACATCTTGTAGAAGATCTTAAAATCTAAGTATAACATTAGGTTATTTTAAGATTTCTGCATTTATAATTTATAGTAGACAAGATCTATTGAATACATATTTGGTCCAGTCAAAGATTGAATTACAGCTACCTATTAGAATCTCATCGAAATAAAAAAGAATTGTTATTCACGACTCTTTCTTATAGAAACAATTTGCAAAATAATATTTTAGCTATAAAATTATATATAAACCAGTGGGAATAATTACGTAGTGTGTAAATTTTTATTCAAATGGGTTCTGTGGATTTTGAACCCATTGACAAAAAACAAATTCAACAATCACAAAATGCTCTAACTTCTAGGGATAAAATATCTAGACGATATTTATAAAATATAAATGCCACATAAAAAAGTTTCTTACTTATATCTAATCCACTGTATAAGGCGTCAGAGAGTAAATTCGTCAAATCGTTGATGTCGCCAAAGCCAAGGTTCACCCCTTGACCTGCTAATGGATGGACTCGATGTGCAGCGTCACTGAAATGAAAAAACTCGTATGATTATACTAAGAGTAATTACAGAGCCTTGTATATAAGTCGTTTAATAAGTCTACCCATGAAGCGAGAGTTATCAGGTTGGAATCCCGCTAAATTATAATTTAAATTATAAATAATTCAGTCTCTGGAAGGGCTTGACAGTGGCTGGGCGAGTATCTTATTAATGTCGCACCCGTAGAAGAGTCACGTTAAAGCATATGCGGACAAACTAATTGGGACGGCTTGTCCGAAGTGATACCCTGGGGTCACAGAATACTCAGCGTAAAATGATAGTTGAGAAACATGAAACGGTGCTTCTATTGTGTTTCGTTGAGTGAGTGAGAATATCGGAGGCCCTTAAAGACGCCGCTTAAGTAGCATAAAGGCCAGCGGCACAACTGCGGCGCGGTTGTCCACGGGCGGCTGTGTTTTCTTACCATATAGCAGACCCACCTGCTGCGTTGACCGCTATACCATAAAAAATGTATCAATATGGATAATTAATTGTGTGATTTAATGATTGATGATATTTAAATAATAAGGCCACTTATTTAGTTTATTTTAGGCCTCTCTTAAATTTTCCAATTTCTATTTAGAAACTAATTGATTAAGTGAATAAATTACGTCTATCCATAATTCTATTTGCCATTAATATAAGATTTTGAACTACTATTTTGAATTTTATGGTATAAGATAGTAATTTTAATTTAGAAATATTTACTACATAATTACCACAGAATCTTCAGACTCACCAAAGACAAGTATTATTGTTATCATGAAATCCTTTTGAAGAATGTATCGTAACCGTAAGTAGCTGACACGTTGGGATTCTTTTGAAGCAGTGATACATTAGTTGGGCACGGAGTTCAATTAGAGAAAAAATTCGTTACCCAATGAGTACAACGCCGGGGGCAATATATTTGGTGCTATGTCCGAAGGCAAGCGGAAAGCCGGCTCTGGAGTTCGGCGTAATCGCGCAAATGCTTGGAGGAAGTTGCCTTTGTGCTCCGTCAGGTAGTCCCACTTTTTTAAGAATGGAACCCACCCACGCCGTACAAGCGTCTATGCTTTTGTTTCTGGGATACTGTTTCCACTGAAAATATGGAGCATTACAATGAGATTGTTCTAGGAGAATTCTCTACAAATATAATACGAAAGTATAATATAATTCACAAATTTATAAGGTCTGTTCGACTGCGTTATCTTGACCTAATTTTGAAAGAAAATATGTCTAACAGAAAAAATATTTTAATAAAAAAATTTGATACTTAAATGTGTAAAATTTTACGAACTAGTTTCGATGCAGATTACAAAAATAATAATACAATAAAAAAAATTATATACCAAGGCGTCATTTAGCGCATCAACAAATCGCTCCTCAGGTAAATTCAAGAGTTCTTTGGCATGTTCGGGAGACGTCGACCAGACTAGAGAGCTTTGTTTTGAGTTAAGCGGTAGCAGAGCCATGGGACCAGTTGGCAGAAATCGCTGCCACGCGGTCGTGTTTTCTGACTCCTAAAAGGAGAAGTAACATCGTATCATTGCAGATCATATAGAACGTTCATATATAACACATTGTCTGTGAAATCAGGTCCCTTAAGAGGTATTTCTAAGTCTATACTTCTTCACTTTACTTTTAAGGCCAGCATCGCACCCGCGGCCCTGCAAGGGCTTGGGTTGTCCTGGGCCGCCTATCCTAGGTGAGCCTCCTGCTCGTTTGCCACCTTAATGCTCGTATATATAAATAATAACCTCGTAGCTTTATGGTTTTAAAAGTGCTCGCGGGCTCACAGAATACTCAACGTGAAACAGTCCTAGTACTGTGTTTCGCAGAGTGAGTGAGGATATCGGAGGCCGATAAAATACTGCTTAAGCGGCGTAAAAAGCCGGCAACACAACCATGCGCGGAGTGTGGCACGTTTGTTCATGGCGGCGCTGTTCTCTTACCATAGGAGACCCACCTGCTTTGCTGTCCGCTGTAGAATAAAAAAACAAATGACTAGCACAAAACTCAGAACTATTAAATAAAAAATAGAAAATCTTTACCTCAGCCAATTGTAGCGTTGCCACAACTCCCATGTGATCATACTTCCACGATACATATTGAACGCCCATAGCGGTCCTCACAGCCGAGTTTGCACCGTCAGCGCCGATCTGCAATTGTAATTTAATCATTAATTCTAAAACTTTTATATTCTTGTTAACTATAAATTGTACGAAGGACCAAGGGCCTTGGGACAAATTAGAAAGTGTGCTATTTGATTTGATAAGTATTTGATAAGGTTTTACCAAATAAAAATATGAAATCGGTCCTACTAACTGACTAAATAATAATTATATTTAAGCACAATTTGTTCCCATAGTTTTAGAAAGGTTTTTCTGCAAATTCTAATGTTTTATGATAAGGAATTTCGTATCTTTATTCTCGTAGCTTAAGAATAGCGCGCACTGGGTAAACTTTTGTCAGGACGACATTAATTCTTTTGTCACCATTAAAAATTAATAAAATATTTTTTTCCACACAAATTCAGCTTATGGCTAATGTAAGAACATTTTCATTTTCATTATTGGCCATGTATTTTTTAGCAATTGATGAAATTTTGATCCCACTTGTACAAAATGTTTACAATATTCTGTCACGTGCTATTTGGTTCTTTTATTTATTTTTTGAATGGCTATTTGATTCTGGCCATACGACATTTACAGCTTTTGGGGAGCTTTGTGGAGAGCCGTAGGCTTGCCGAGGCTATTTGGTTCGCCATCATTCACATAGTATAGACCACTTGCGCAACCGGTAGTGATTTCATTTCTTAAAACATCAATTTTTGTATAATCTGTAAGCCGTCAGCATCAAGAAGTGTTTGTTGTACATGATATAAATAGAGGATGGCCACCAGGTGTAAAACTTGGAGAAACGATTGCAAACAAATGGTTTTAATAGTACTTGCAATCTTCATCCATTCGGTAATACAACTAGTATTACGTTTGGTTTCGTATGCATTCAACTGTTATAATATCAACAAACAATAGCAAAATATTACATTTCCGTAGACACAGTAATCAGAATAAACAATTCGATACAGAGATAATAGAAAAATAGAAAAAAAAACACTGAGCTAGCATTTTATAAAAAGAGATTTTACATGTATACCGCTTCTATAATACACATCAATTGTTAAATTCATAATTTTTCAAAGACTCGATCACAGGCGATGCTTCTAAAAATATTGCCTACAGACAAGACAAATTAAACAAGCTTCGTAATAGTGGATTAATTCTAATTATACAAAAACACGCAGTTTCAAACTTGAACCAAAAGAGTTTAGACGTTCAAATTTTAATACTATATTATATACCTGCGTACCTTATAAAATACCATTTAATAAAGTAAAAGCAGACATGGTCAGGTTAGATATTATTTAGCATTTTAACTATAAATGTACTCATAAATAATTCTTATTCTCTTGCAAAGTTCAGTTTATAGCTGTTGAGTAAAATTCTATTAAACATAAGGTTTTCATACACAAGGGCTGTGCTAATATTGTAAAAACCCTTTTGATATAAAGCAAATAATTTGGATATTGCGTTAAAAAAAATGTAAATATTAAAAATTAAGATAATTCAGATGAACTGAAATGAGTGATGCTGGACGGCAACAATGGAGACAGTGAGGTAAATGTGTTTTTATTTTACTTCCTATCAGGAACAATACTTGTTCATTTCAACTGTTAAAATTAATAACTTAAAGAAATAACGTGTCTTTAGGATATTATAAGAGCTTCATGGTAGAACGGTCTTTTAAAGTTACTGTGAAATCAGGATAACGGTTCAATCCCCAGGTTCAATAAAATTTATTCCTTAGAAGGGCTTGACAGTGACCGGGCAGTGTTTCAATACAATTTTAGCAACGGGTTTACAGAAAACCAAAGTGGAACAGTATTTGTACCCACATTGTTTTGCTGAGCGAGGAAGGATATCTAGGTCCTTGAAGATTCGCTTAAGCGGCGTAAAAATTCGGGAACACAACCTAATCATGGATTATGGCGCGGTCGTTCATCTGTGACGATAATCTCTTAAATACACAAAGACCGAGTAAATTATAAATTAATATTCGGACCGGAGGTCGAACCAGATACCTCTCGCTTCTTGGTGGGCTTACAAGACCACTTAGCTACGAGGTTCTCAACGGCTCATAAAATAAAGCGATAACTTCCATTCAACAATCATACATTCAAACACTATAAGAATGCTTTACAAACTTAATCTGCCTACTGTTCAACACATTTCGTTCTACTCATTCCTCTATTAGTGTTAATAGGGTTCTTGGAATTAATTTATTGAGCCATAATTTTACTGAATAACGCCAACATTGCATAAGAATCTATTTCTGCATTGTTGTGGGCATGTTAGCATGGTATGTGAGTCTTTAACCAAATAAAATTGAAATTTCCACACCAACATTTGCAAGTGGAGATTTTTATCAATTTAACAGGTTTTAAAAACTTGGAATGTCTTCCTGTTCAATATATCAATGGTAATTATCCGTAGGATAATGTTGGTATTATAGAAAACTATGTAAGAAGTAGAACACATTCAAGAATCTTAAAAGCTTATTACCACTTGTTCTTATTGCTTTCCATATTATACATGGGCATAATATTGAATATTTATATGGATAAAGAACCATTGTTAGCTAATGCTAATGAGTTTAAAATATTGTGTAGGTTTTTTATAGCCATACAGATGAACTATCTACTGTTTCTTACAAAAACATTGTTATTGAAATTGTCGAATTACCAAAAACCTATTGAAAACTTCATAAATCTCATGTAAGAAATCCGTCATTAATATCAAAGTATATTTTTTTCAATTAAAGCTTAAAATTGATAATTAGTGAACGCCAGCTTTATAAATGACCGCGTGGGTGAATCAGACGTCTGACATACGAATTCTTCAAAGAAAATTTTTCGATTAGCATGATCTCTCTCGTTTTGTTGGGGAAAACGTGCGGTGTAAAATACAAAACTGTTTATATTCCGTGGAGGCGAATTTCAGAACTCAGTTTTCAGTGGACCGCCCGCGTGTTTTGTTTTGATATGCGCTGGAATTAATCGGGATGTCTTCAGTGAAAAGCTCGAGAAAGAAGGTTATTCAACTATCTTATATTTACTATAAGAAAAATTACAATTGCAAATATATTCGTAACTTTTTTAATATGCATGATAAGGTTATAAATTTGAACGCCATTAGACAACAGGGTTTGCGACTTGAATACGTCATGTGTAAGTGGGACGTTTGTTTAAGCAACAATTATACACAATACGTTTATAATAATGTCAAATCCGGCTCATGCGACAGTAAGATAGGATAGAAATATTTCACATAATCAGTTTAAATAGAAATTATCTTACCGATGCGCGTTCTTGTATAAACACAAACAAACCATTTTTTTTTTGGTAAGGTAGATATAATTATAAATAGAAATGTATTATGATTCTCTTTAGCTCTCTTTCAAAGCTGTTAATAGACATTTAAATAGCGGGACTAATAACTCAATCGATAAAAGTTTCTCCATCCAATACAAATTTTTATTAAAACTTAAGTAGGTTTTCTATCTCCTTTTCAACTATACTGCAATGACTGGTCCGAACGCTAGATTGCTTTATTCTTGCATTCAAATGAACGTTATAAAATAGTTAGTAATAACAAAAAACGTTTCGCTAAATCTGTAAAGATTATATAATTTATTGCTCGTTAAATTTAACTCTAACGGAGACATCAATTTTTATGTTAAAAGGTAATATAACAAAACTTAAATAGTTTTTTTTATGTTATTTATTATTAGGTACAACAGAAACAAAAGAGATTGATCTAATTTCTAAAAATGTCAATACCACGCCTCTTTAAAAGTATGCCAATCATGAAAACTCGAATTAGTAGTGACTGAAAAACAAATATTCTTAGTCTTCAGTGACTCTAATATAATTTATGATTTAGGTATACCAAGAGAGCAGCACGCGATGGCGAGACGAGATGAGTGAAGTGATCGAGGATTCTGATGAGGAGGTTATCTATATCTCGAGTGACGAATCAGCACATGGGGGAGACCTCGGGGACAGGATACGGGTGAAGCCATCTAGGGACATTTGGGAACTAGGTTGCCAATCATTAATACTAATAAATAGTTACGTTAGAAAGCCAATCTATCGTCTGTTTTTTGTCATTTAATAGTGATTCTATTAAAACGATGTTTGAAATGATTAGAGAGTATATTTATTAAAAAAATATAATTATTTATATCAAAATCACATCATAGTCTGCAATAGGTTTTTGCGTCCTAACGGCTGAACTCTTTATTCAGTCTTCTTTGCTATAAAATTAAATAATTTAATATCCAGAAATAATTTTCAAATGTATGATCTTATTATTGGTTATTTGTCTTTGAATGGCTAACTCGTTAACGGCTCTACAGCCTTTACAGCTTACCGCGGGCTGGGAGACGAGCTAGTCAGCTTGCTGTCAATTTAAACGTTGTCAATGATATTTATAGTATTTTTTTAAACAGATGAAATACAAAATATCCTAAAGCAACTACCGTACTCTGAAGAAATGTTGTCGTTATTGGAGAACGGTGAATATGAGGAGATGATAAGTCTCGCTTCGCAAGCAGACCAGCCCGGAATAAAAACTGCAGCCCTCTGGGCGTGTTGGCTGGGAAAGAGTTCGATATTACACAAACTGCTGAAGTTAGGAGCTGATGCTAATAGCGTAGATGGTGCAGGGAGGTAAGTCAAAAGTAATTTTTAATAATGCGAAAGCAATGAGGAAGTTTTATGCGTTGATTGACATGAAGTTTTGTTAATAAAAAAGTAGTATCTTTGAGTCTATTCATGGCTGTACTCATCGGTTCATTCGTACGGATTTGGAAAATTTGTCCAATTTAAATTGAGAAAATTATTTTATTTAAACGTTCAACAAACAAACAGATCAATCATATCCTCCGGAAACATCTAATTGATATCTGGAAAACATTAAAATTGTGGAAAGTAGAGCAAGTTAGGAAACGGAGAAGGTAAAAATAAACCCAGTAATGGGTATTTATTTATACCTGTTACAATATACAAACAGAGCGTTTCCCACTAAATTCAAAGTGGAATCGCATGCAGGTGCCGAATATATTTTTTTATTTTATATTTATTATAAATATACTTTATTAGGTTACGTCCATACGATTGGAACTCGCAGATCAATTAGAAACTCATATATTTGGCAGTCAATATTATGTTTACATATCAACTTTGTCAACACTACCCTTTTTTCATATCAGATCTGACATTGGTAAATCTTTTATATTTTAAGTAAGTCTGCTTGAAATAACAGTAGACTCAGTTAGGGTAAGCGCTCTCCGCTCAAGGCATTCCCTGCTCCTGCTGGGGGTATGGTATGTATGGATAGGTGTTCCCTTTTTGAAGGTCGTATTGGTTAGAAAATACCTCTGCAGGCAGCTGATTCCATAGTGGTGGCGCACGGTAAAGATTTGCCTCAAAACGCTCAGTTGTAGAACTAATGTTTCTTAAGGTTTAGTAAGAATATATTTAAAAGGTTTTTACATTTTTATTAGGTCATGTCTACATCTAAGCTGCCTTGTAGCAAACGAGGAGTGCGTCAAAGAGCTTTTGGAGCACGGGGCTGATCCCAACATGTGGGATTCAAACTCGGATAGAAAGGCAACTCCGTTGCACTGTGCCGCTAGTGCTAAATCTATCAATTGTGTTAAGGTAAAACTATCATATATTCATTCTATTACTATTATACAAGACACATATGTTATATATATGGTATGTAGTATTGTATATTATAATATTTTAATACAATATACATGTATATAAAATGGTAGTGCTTTTGTAACTTATGTCTTAATATAAATTAATAATGGAAAAAATACACAAAGTAATATGATCAAGGAAGAATCCTTATACTTTACTTTATAGGCAATCTTACACATTATATTTTTTGATTGTATAGCGGGTAAGGGCACAGATGGGTCTCCTCTATGGTAAGAGCTTCCAAACCGCTCGCTTCTTCAGACTACGTTAACTATTAATTTGCGGATGACGAATGTGAACTTTCAGGCTCTCCTAAGTCACGGAGCAGATGTGAATGCCGGTTTGACCGAGCATTCTCCGTTACATTATGCTGTTTTAAGCGATTCACCGGATGTTGTCAGCACACTTCTCGACGCTGGCGCCTGCCCTGACACACCACAGGTGTGTATCATTTCCTTTCAAACAATGCTTGATATAACACACAAAACTGATAATATTAAAATGTAACTTCCGGGAACGCAATCAAATTAATTTGTAACTACCATTTTGGATTTTGTTCTGTGATAAAATCTTAAATAATGTCTTAAACATTTTAGCTGAGGTATATACTTTACGCAAATATTTAACACGGCGACCAACTAATCCGATTTGTGTTTTAAAAATAGTTAAAACGGATAGGAAAAATAATATTGGCAGCTACAGTGAAGTAGAATTTTAAGATTGAAGTAGCAGCTAATATATTGAGTTCTAAGCTTTGATTAAATTTAAATTAGCATTTATTTTTCATTATATATAATTGTCGTTAAAATATTTAATCACTACCAACTTATTTTTTTTTATTATTATTCGCCTAATAATTTGTTAGTCACCTCAAAAAAAAATAAGCCTATATTTTATCGTTGCAAAAACGAGACTGGGACACGGGTAGAAAATATCTAATTTTAGCAAAGTTTTAAATCGGAGTTTTAAGATTTGCAGTTTGAATAAGGTACAATAATACTTTTATATTAACATTTGCATGTGGAATAAATACATCAAGAAGTGTATTTGATTTTTATAATTTTTAGTAACTTTTTAAGCAACGGGGCATGCGGGTCTCCTCTAGGTCCCCGCCACCCTTGGACAACCACGCCACAATCCGCGCTTTGGCTGTGTTGCCGATTTATTACGCCGCTTTAACGGTATAACTTCATGGGCCTTCGAAATCCTCACTCACTCTGCGAACAGTACCAGTACTGTTTCACTTTGGTATTCTGTGAGCTCGTGGTATCACTCCGGACGAGCCGGTCCAATAAATGCGTCCCACGGGTGAAAACTTTGTCCTCTATTAAACGCATATCATAGAAAAGCATTGCCTTCTGACTTTTAACCATCAGGTCTTTACTGAGACACCGTTACACGTTGCGGCTTCACTTGGTTCGGCTCATTGTGTAAAATTGCTGCTGGAAGCCGGAGCGGACGTTAGGGCAGCGTTGGGTCCAGGTAGATCGACCGCCCTGCATTTAGCAGCCGTCGATGGCCACGCTGAATGTGCCAGGCTATTGCTGGATCATGGCTCATTTATCGATTGCCAAAACTCAAGAGGACAGACTGCTCTTCATCTAGGTACACTTTTATTTTTATCTTGACATCAACCTCTGGTTTAGCCTGTATTGTACATTTTTTTATAGTATAGCGGGGAACGAAGCAGGTGGGTCTCCTATATGGTAACAGAACACCGCCGCCCATGGATAACCGTGCCACAGTCTGAGCATTGGTTGTTTTGCCGGCTTTTTACGCCACTTAAGCGGCATTTTCTAGGGCCTCCGATATCCAAACTTACTCAGCGAAACACAGTACAAGTACCATTTCACGTTAAGTATTCTGTCTGCCCGTGGTATCACTTCGGACGAACCGGCCCAATTATGCGTCCGCATATGTTTCAGCATGGCTCTCACTATATCGCTGATACAAGGTATAAGAGTGGAATTATTTGAATTATTTTTGTGAAGTTCCTTTCGTAATATTCAATTTACAGCGGCGTTAGCTCAATCTGTGGAAGTAGTTGAACTGTTAGTGGACCGTAGAGCGGATGTCAAAGCTCAAGATGTGGATGGCCGAAGTCCGCTACATGGAGCAATAGTACGAGGCGCCCGCGCATCTGACGTAGCCAGACTACTCTTGTCTGCGGGTGCTGATCCCAACGCGCCCGATCATTTTGGATACACCCCACTGCATATAGCTGCCCTCAACGAGTTTTCAGCTTGCGTACTTTTGTTACTGGGTAAGATATAACAGTTTACATCTGGTTATCTACATTTCCCAATAAGGCTTTTGCATAATGTGCCGCAAATAATAAGATAAATGCTTTTATGGTGAATTCATATTTGCTGAGGTGACTATATCATACTAATGTTATACACGCGAAAGTTTCTAATTAAGGATGGATGTTAGTTACCCTTTCACTCAGAAGCTACTGAACGGACTTTATGAAACATTATAATAACATAGCTTATACATCAGAATAACTCATCAGATCAGATTTAAGATATAATAAAAAAGGTCACGTCGGGCAGAGTTGGAGGCGTACCAAGCAGGGCGACGTCAGCCTCGTCCACGAGTATAAAAATACTTAGGTACTATTATAGTGATTTAGACGAAGGAACATTTAAAAAATAAACTAAGTTCGAATGGCAAGTATCATGCCATGTCGGAATTGAACAACTGAGCTTTACCTCTAAGCCTTACTAGGTATTGTTTCGAGAAGAGTGAAGAGCATTAATATATATATATATAGCGTATATATAACGGTCTGTACTGTTTTAAAGACTACGGCGGGGACGTAACTCTACGCACCAACGGGGGAGTATCGGCGCTATCGTTCATTGTTCGTCGTGTACCGGATGTTGTACCACGATATCTGTGCAAGCTGGATGACGCGGTCCATATAAGTGAACACGAATTGGGGGATGTGGACTGTGAGCTCACGATCGATTTCCGGCCGTTGGTGCCGTGCCTGTCGAGAGGAGAGGCCGAACTGCTCCTGGCATTCATAGAGGTATTCTAAATTTCGATAGGACATAATAGAGTGCATGCTTGGGAGAGAGCCATAGTCCATAGGAGAGCCATGTTGAAGCATTAATTGGGCCGACTCGTCACGTCACGTCACGAATACTGAGTGTGAAACGATACTTGTACTGTGTTTCGCAGAGTGAGTGAGGATATCGGAGACCGTTTAAAGTGCTGCTTAAGCGGCGTAAAAAGCCGGCAATAAAACCAATGCGCGGACAGTGGCGTGGTAGTTCATGGGCGGCGGTGTTCTTTACCACATAGGAGACCCACCTGCTCCGTTGGCCGCTATAGAATAAAAAATAAATCTTCTTATAGTTTCTTTATTTATCTTTTTTTGCAATGTGGCCTACATTACTAAAATAAAAAAAATACATATTCTAAAAGAAATTATAATCATTTCAAGATCCGCTTTTAATGTTACATATGTATATAAAACATAATTATGTTAACAATTAAACGGTTATTGATTTTTGATTGACACATCGGAAATATTTGCACAAGTTGAATAATTATTTTATATTAAGTACGTAAGAAAGTTGAAGATGTTTTTGTTGAATATGGTTTAATAAGTATGGATTTTCAGGTTGGGCGAAAGGATGTATTAAAACATCCGGTCGCGGAGACTTTTCTTTTTTTAAAATGGCGAAGAATAAGAAAATTCTTCGTCCTCAGCTTCGTGTACCACGCCCTATTTATCACGCTCTACAGTCTATACATATTACGTAAGTTTGTTTTAGTCATGGCATTTTCCACAACAATTGTAGCCTCGCTTACATTATCTCTACCATCATGTAATTTTGATAATTTTTTTAACAAACATACCTTTATTATTCAAGATCAAAAATATCGATATTTAAGCAGAAGGCAATAATTTACAAAAATAATATAACTGTACGTGCCATATAATATTATTCTTTACTTTTTATCAACATTTTTATTTCATTTCAGAAATGTTTCTTTGTGAAGATATGACATGCAAAATACCAAATTATCTAAGACCAATACAGTATGTGATTCTTTTGTTAAACATTTGCTTCATGGTCAAGGAAATATTTCAATCGTTTTTGGATTGGTCTGCGTACATACGTCAATGGGAAAACTGGTTGCAAATTATTATTATAGTTGGTGTATATTTGTGTACCGTAAGTTTTATTGTCACTATATAAGCTACAATCGTACCAACCATATAGAAAATTTTGCAATATTAAGATTTCAATGTCAATAAATATCAGTATATAAATATTCTTAAAAGACATCCAAAACTTCTAAAATATAACGAAATTAGACGATTTTAACTGTAACATTTAGACTTCAATCAATTTGTAGGTGCCGACATGGTACATAGACAATGGTGCAGCCAGAAGGAACACTTCCACGTGGCAACATGATGTTGCAGCCATAACGATATTCTGTTGCTGGTTGGAACTTATGATGATCGTTGGACGTTTTCCAACGTTTGGTCTTTACGTACAAATGTTTACAACGGGTAACTGCATTAATACATTTTAACAGTAAGAAATAAACTTAATATTGAAACGTCGCTGAAACATGGTCACTTACGAGGGGCTCGATGGCGAAGCGCAGTCACTCAGCGAGCTATGGACAGCGCGATTTGGAGTCTCGCTGTGATATAAAATCAGAAATGAGGTTATCCGTAAAAGAACCAAAGTAACCGACATTGCCCGCCGTATAAGTAAGTTGAAGTGGCAATGGGCTGGCCACATAGCTCGACGAACAATGAAGAAGAAAGGTTCTCGAGTGGCGACCGCGTACCGATCTCATTAAGGTCTCAGGCAACCGCCGGATCCAGATAGCTCAAAAACGCAATAGACGGACGTCTTTGACGGCCTATGTCCAGCAGTGGACTTTAATAGGCTGATAATGAAGCTTAATATATTTTTAAACATTGCTTTTTGCAGTTTAAGCGCTGTAAAAAGCCGACAACACAACCAAAGCGCGGACTGCGGCGTGGTTGTCCATCTCTTACCATATAGGAGACCCACCTACTGCGTTGTCCGCTAACGGATATCCTATGCGATGCGAGATATTTATTTTATATTGTTGTCGAGAGCTTACAATTAATTTTTTTATGAACTCCAACCACAGAGAAACTGAATTCGTAAGATTTAGAAGACTATACTTTAATTATTATTAAATTAATCTGTCCAAACAACGCCTTTTCCTTGTTTCATTTCGTTCATTTGTTTATTTTAATAGTTTTTTGCAGACGGGTCAAGCTTTATAGTTTTTCATATTATGTATGTATGTTTGTATTCAGGGTGCTGAAACCCGACGCTACACCACTTGTGAAGGGGCATACAGCCGAGCGGCACCTTTTTTAAAACGTATCATTTAAATATATGTTATTCCTAATTTTTAAGGGTATACGCTTCTTGTTTCAGTAACAGTTAACTTCGCAACATTTCTCATGGCGTACAGCTGCCTGCTGATTGCATTTGGACTGGCTTTCAGCGTACTCTTCAGCAATTATCCGCCTTTTCACCTTCCAGCAGCTTTAGTCAAAACTGTTATGATGATGAGCGGTGAGCTGGAGTACGAAGACATATTCTACAGCGAATGCTCGGGATCGCAATTACAATATCCTGTCACTGCGCACGCAATGTTTCTAATATTCGTAATACTCGTTACGGTCATTTTGACAAATTTACTCGTAGGCTTGGCAGTTAGTGATATACAGGTATGTATTTGAATGGCATTCACATACTTTTGAGTTTGGTAACAGATCTTTTGAATTAAACTTTTTAATTCATTTTAAGGCTCTTCAAGAAAGCGCTGGCTTGGACAGACTTGTGCGTCAAACGCAGTTAGTCGCTCATCTAGAAAGCATGCTGTTCAGTTCTCTGTTGACGTGTGCGCCAAAGCAATTGCTTGCGGTTTTACGCTGGGGCGCATTATTGACAGCGTCACATTTGCGAACGCTCAATATCAGACCAAACGATCCACGAGAGAGCAGAGTAAGTAATAAGTTCGTCTAAAATGACATTAAAAAAAAATCACTACACAGTTCGTATATTTACACATCTCTAGTCTTTTTTTAAAAATAAGTTATTAAAATCTTAAAATTTTTCTCTCAAACGTTTGTTTAATTTTAAGTAGATGAAGTCGTGGACGTTTAGATAATGATTTGTCACAGATACCTAAAGATTTAATTGCATCCGTCTACAAAATGGTGGCCAGCCGCAAGATTACAAAAAAAAGCGTACGTAAAAACAATAACTATGAGTTTCGAATACGGAAATATGACGAAGAGGATATCGAAAGGCAGCAAGTGAAGCGGAAAAGCTATCTATTCGACAGATTCTCTTTTGATAGCCAAAATGTGGAGAGAAGAAAGAAAACAACCTCCGAATCAAATAGAAATAGGACTACATCGTTCAATCTTAACACAATACAAGAATTATGCATTGTGGATGTAAAGAGCCAGTTAGCTGATATAACAAAAAAGATTAACAAACTGATAGAAACAACTGATGGAAGATTAAGTGTCATTGAAACAAGATTAAAAGAAAATCAGTCTCAATAAGCAATTAGAACTTCTGTATATAATTGATAGATACTCAGTACTTATTTCTAACAATTTACTTACAAATAAGTTATGTATAATTATAGAAAATAAAATGAATTATGATGATAAAATCTATATTTTTTATACAACTAGAGATTAGAGAATATGTACTAAGTTCATGGAAACAAAAGAGTAATGAGATATGTCTTATAAAAATACTCATTTATACGCATAGGTACTTTTAAATTCACATAGTAATAATAAAAAAAATGACTTACCAACAAACTGCAAGTATAGGTATCACCATTACTCATCTTCACAATATTTTCATCACCTTCAGAACTTGATAGCTGATATCTGGCAATTTTTGCCTGGTATACTGTCTCCACATTTTTAGATTTGTCCAATTCTGTTGTTACTGCATGAAGGAGAACATCATTTTCAACTATATATGCAACATCATCATCAAGTATGTCTGTACTGCTAAAAGCTATCATTGCATCTGAACAGGCATCCCATACCTATAATTAAAGAATGAATAGGACAGTCTATAAGCGAGACCAAATGGCTTCAAGAACCTATTAGCCTATCATTGTGTAAAAATATGTCAGATAATAGTAAGGTATTAGAAAAGTTATATACCAATAATCTCCAGATATGGAAGTTGCTAACTTAACCTTGGATTCATATTATTAAAATATTAATAGAATGATGAGTGTAGAAAGATATTGAAAATAATACAAATCTTAGTAGACTTTGTACTTAGCGAAGTACTCACTTGCATGTGTCGGACTGGTTGGAGTCTCATTGCCTCAACATGTTGCCATACATTCAATGAACTCATTAAAGACTTAGTGTTCTGATTTAATGCTACAACCCTATTACTATATTGTGGGTTCAATTCAAATTTCTTATTGGGATTGCCTTCTAGTAACAAAACTCTTAATTTGGATAACAGAGGATTTTTTCCTGTAAAATTTTAATAAACAAGTTGAAATCAAAATATGTAGTAGCACTATAAATGCCCTAGTAATTGCTATTTTATGTGTTCACCAAAAACCTCATTGCCAGGTGTACTAAATATAAATATATTATTTTATTGCATAGCTATTTTACAAATGCTATACAATTGTAAAATATATGTATTAAATTGAACTTTTTGGTTAGATATTGTATTTTTCGTGCTACATACAAGAAAACTTACCCATAGCACAAGCTAAAGTGCAACCAACCATACCACCACCGGCAATTATGACGTCGTATGCACCCTTGCATATATCATCATTTTTCTTACTGTATTTTGCTGCGCTCACTTGTATGATGTTTTTCTTAAATTTTCCTATTAATACACAACTCCTCAGTGAAACGTTAAGAAACATTATAAAGTTTTATTCTATAGAGTTATGTTCCACTTAGCCAATTGTTGTATATTAGTTTTTGGATTTCTTAAAATTGATAAGAGTTCAATTATCAATAGCACATTTTTTGCTTTCTTTTTTGTTAATTTATTATGTTTACTTTTTCAGTTATTTTCTTATTTTTTATTGCTTTTGTGACTATCGGTCACAATTATGCCAGTGTCAGCATGATGACACTGACGTAAACAACGACAGAAATCAAGTAAAAATATAACCTGAATTCAAAGAGAAATTTTAACCAAATACAAACGTTTAGGGAGAATATAAAAATTAGCAGGTAATAAAAGGATAATTAATTATGAAAATTTTTCTTTTTTGTATGTTCATTAAACTATCGATCATCATCATTTCAGCCGTAAGACGTCCGTAGCTGGACACAGGTGTCCCCCTTGGACCTCGATGAATACCTGTCCTGCTGCAGTTCATCCAGCGTCTTCCAACTATTGATATATAGCATCAAAACTGGCCGTTTGTTTACAGATACAAAATCACAATAAATATATTTGATGCCGTAATCCAGCTAATCATGTTATTTATGAAATGATTTATTACTCCGAACATTTTTTAAATTCCAATAAGCCATAATACATTTATTGAGCATTGGCTACAAGGCGGTAAAGGCCTTCAGTACATTATATGTAATAAATATTATTTATATAAATGTATTTATATAGATGTAATTATTTATAACATGTATATAATATAATATATAACTATATAATAATGTAATAAGCAACAATATGATAAATAATTAAGCAAGAATTAAATAAAATCACATTTCTTAAATTTCTATGTAAATCGATAGGGCTTTGTTTGTTATTAATAATAGTTCTTCATAACGTCATCATTATTAAAACTAGTTTTAGTGAAGATTTAATACTTTTTTATAAATAAAAAATGATTTACTATTAATAAAAATCGAAACTACATACTAAGCAACTAATCAAAATCAGTTTCTATAGAAACACTATAGTGACAACATAATATTTCACTTACATTTAGTACTTAAGATAGTCCTTTTTTAAAATAATAATAATGTGAAATTGGCATGCACCAATATAGTGTTTTCACAAATTCGTGTGTTCGAGTGCCGGTGGATCCTTGGAGTAAAATGCCGAAAACTGCTTACGAAAGAATTGAAAAGGCTTTCAACGAGCAATTATCTATTGATTCATCAACAAGCATTTCTGTTTCTGGTGAAAATATTGATACCAAACAATTAAAAGAGTTTTATCATAGTATCCCGGATTATAAAGACATAAATCATTTACCAGCCAGTGAGTTTTATTCTACGCTAAAGTTATTGAGAGAAAAGAAAAAAATAATGTTAGGTCTTGCCATAGACAACATTGATTATGACAAAACAAATGAAATTTGTTTTACCAATGATTCTGCCGGACTATCATCAAAATGTACTGAGGACTTGCAGTTGAAAATAAATACAGTTGAAAATCGGGAAAACAATTTAAATCCAATAAAACGCCACACCACTCGAAAAGATAACATAAAGTGTTATAAGAAAGATAATGTGATGAAACAGTCGAATAAAATAGATCGTCCAAAAAGAAATCACTCTGCGTGCTCTATATCTTGGCAGGATGACAAAATAGGTCCAAAAAATGAAGATGACGAGAAGTTTGAAAAGTTTTTTGTCAAAGAAAATAGAAGTGCAATAATTGATGATGAATTTAAGACCCAAAGTCTACCATCTAGTCCTCTGAGATCAAAACGTATTGGATCTGGAAATAAACGTAAAAATATTACAATACCAAAGCCTTTTAAAATGACGGAAAGGTAATTTAACTATTTTTTAAAGTATATATTTCGTTTACTTTATTTAAATTGAGTTAAATTTGCTTTAAATAATAAAATGTAATTTAAAACTTTAAAATTGATAAAAAATACATTAGAGACGAAGAAGAACGCACGGTGAACGAGCTTCGTAGCTTACAAAAGTCATTTTCGGAAGACATGTTAAACCGGAAGTTAGAGAAGAAACAGTTTAAAGCACGCCCCGTTCCCATTGAATCTCGGATACCGTTATACGATAAGATACTGGAAGACCAAGCTATGAGGTTATTTGCGCGTATTGCACCAATAACACATTATTATTTGGATCGTTAGGTATTTTCATATGCTTTTTAGACACTTCAGCACATAATATCTATCAAACCTATATAATTTTTCCGCTAAAATGTAGATTTTGATATTATTTGTAAAATTGCAAGAAATACACAATTATATTTAAAAATATGCTGTAGTCAGCATTCAGTCCAAAGTAACAAATACAAATCTGTTATTTTAATATTTTAAATCGACTTTTAAAATATTATAACAGTAATTCTGGTGATCTTTCCTGTATTAAAAACGTTATAATATTTAATAGTTATAGGATTATAGGATATTTCATAGGATGTTTTTATGGTAAGCATAGTTGGATGCCAAGCTTTTGAAGGTGATTTGAAATAGTTGATTCGAAATTCATTGCAGACGAGCGATAACTAAAATAAACAGCGAAGCGGAGCTGAGAGCTCAGATGAAACCTTTCAGTTTCACTAAGAGGGAAGAAAAAGAAAACGGTGTATGTGAAAGAGCGGCACAGATTATGCCAAAATGTAAGAAGAAAAAGAAGTTCAGAGCGCGACCAGTACCAAAGAATCTCTTCTCTAATTATTTTTATGATAAAATCAGAGAGAATAATTATTTTCGGTGAGACCGCATTTATTTCTTGTTACAGAAACTATTTCGTTTGTGTATATAATACATACTAAATTGAAGAACCAACTTAAATAAGTTGTAAGATAGTCCATATAGCTCTTGAATAGTTTTCCAAATCAGAGAATTTTCATTACAGTTTAGGTTATTACATATTTAACTTTATTTCTCCTTATGACGTTGCTTCAGTCATGTCATTGAAAAGGTTTATGAACAAAACAAGTCTGTAAATTATTATATAATAGTAATAGTAAAAGTAATCAAATTCAGATCCATGAATCGTCGTATAAGAGCTGAAGAAATGCTGAGAAATGCGAGTTTTCCTGGCACCATGGCGCAAAGAGATCGTAGTAGACTGTCAACTCCAGCAGCACACAGCGACCTTCCCATCGATCCTTCCCCAGGCCCTGGCGCTTCAGTGTCCTCCAGAGAAATAAGGTCGGTCAGTCCAAGAAAAGGGCATAAACGAGACTTTATCACAACAAGTTCTCAACCGTTTCGGTTTAGTACGGCGTCGAGGGCAGATAAAAAGGTGATTTGTTATCAATTGTATTTAAGCTCGTTAAGAATGTAATTGTATTTTGAGCCATATTCTAGAATTAATATTACTTGGTTTAAATGAATAGAAGGCTTATCCAGGATAAACGGTCCTTCGCCCAAAGACATTCCTAGCCACAGCAGAGCTGTGGGTGTTTTTGAGATAGCGGACAACGGTGCAGGTGAGATGTGGCAAGAGAACACCGCCACCCATGGGTTGTGCTGCCAACTTTTAACGAATTTTTTACATTCATACACTCTGAAAAACACAACACAAGTACCGCTTCACGTTGAGTATTCTAAGAGCCCGTGGTATCACTTCGGACGAGCCGGCCCAATTAGTGCATCAGCTTTGCCGGCCTCAAAATTTACATTTTATCATTATATTTTAATGAGCAAATTACGTGACTACGATTAGTGAAATGTCATGCATTCCTTCCATGTTATTTCAGATGATGGACATACAAAGAAAAATATATCAAGACAAATCAGAGAGCCATCCAGGTGTATCTGAGCAAGTGAAGGCTTATTCAGCATTAGATTTGAACACTGCGGTAGTTGGAAGGTCTAATTTAGCAGCATTACTGCGAGCCGAGGCCGTTAGGAGGAAGTTTGAACTCGAGACCGCTAAAAGATTGGCAGAACAACGGCGTAGGAATGAAACTAAATATAGAGACCGCCTGTTGAGAACTAAACCGGCTTGGCATCTTGTGAAAAATAAGTAGGTATTTTAACCTCGACTACACACAACGGCCGGCAACGCACCCGCGGCTCTGCAAGGGCTGGGGTGTCCTTGGGCTTCCAGCTCGTTTTAAGTAATTTATTTAAGTAAGCTCGTTTTAAGTATTTTAAGTAATTTTCTTCTTAGAGTTACTAGATTTGTGTTTATTTTTTTAAAGTCAGGTATTATGGCGAATTAATTTAATGATTTGATAAAAATTATTTTGTATATTTACACTTGTATATTTACAGCCATGAAGAGGACATAGCATTAAGATTGCAAACTCGAAGAGATGAGGAGCGACTGCAAAGAGAGGAATTTCTTCATGAAATGGAATTAATGTATGGTAGAGTCCAGCGGCAGCCTTTGCTCTTTGAGCGTTATTACGCCCCACGACCTTCAAACACACCAATTGACTTTACGCAATTATCACCGAGAAAGAGTAGCAAGAAACTTGCACGAAAGAAAATGTACTCTGAGAAGTCATCGGAAATGCAAGAGAATTTAATTAAATTTCTAGAGAAAATTGAAAATGATAAAGAATATAAGGGTTCTGATTGTATATGCAGTTCTGATAGAATATAAGAGAAGATATATTGGTGTAATGCATGTAGTTAGGGCGTTTGTGCACTCATCCGTAAGCAATTAGATTTGTGTTTTTTGGGGAAATGGTGGCTACGTGGTACGCTCCTTTTTTGAAGGTCCCCAAGTCTTTGAAAATAGCTCTGCAGGAAGCTGATTCCATAGATTGGTGGTGGTATGAAATATCTTAAAATACCCTCAGTTGTGGAACGACAATCGTCGAGGTGACAGGATGAAACTTTATACTCTACCCCGATGTATGTTTTTACGGATGTAGGTTCACATAAATATACGCATAATCGCTTACACATAATTCATTTTCATTTCCATAGCAAATCTATAAATTTAATAAAGGCTACATAAATATTACCACCGTATCTAATTGCACTAGTAGATATGTAGAGACAGTTTTAATGATTATAAAAAATTACAAATTGCACCAAAAAATTACAATTGTAGTAATAGGTTTTTTTTTGAAAAATATATACCGATTAAGCTTTTTGTTTCTATATTTTATATCAATCATGTGTTCTGCTTAAAATAAACATAACTCAGTCATAAACAAAATTTTATATAGAGTGACTTAATAAGGATATATATTCATTAATCGGTCTTAGTGGACGAACAGGGAATTATAGTATGTTAATAAATACTATATTGAAAAAACTCTGAGTAAAACTATCTATATTTATCGAAAAATATATGTTCAAACATGTTGGTAACTATAATGTTCAAACATTTCATAGTAAAAGGTATGTATGTATAAATATTAAGATCCGCTATTTTGATATATTGTCTAGAATCCAAGACATATGCTTTGTGACCCTTGTGTATAACCCAGGCACACCTTCTTGGCCACAATGTTTAGATCCCGAACTTGTTATACCAAACAAGTACCAGTTTCTTAAACCATCCTCAATTACTTGGCCAGTAAGAGGCCCGCCGGAATCGCCAAGACATGAGTCCTTTAGCTTAGCACCACCAGCGCATATTTTCCATTGAGCTTCTTCAGGATCTAGATGTAAAGCTGCTGTGCAGTAATCGACATTCACAGCGTTTAATGATACTTTGCGTTTTTTCGTAGACACATCGCCTGAAAAGAGAACGTTATATCGAATGCCAATATTTTATAAAATTACCAAAATGAAACATGTATTTGTGTGTTGTACTTGATGTAAAAAAGAATTTTGAAAAGTGTAACTTTGGGCGTCCTCGACAACAAAATTAGAAGGATGATAAAAGATTTCTTTGCTCGAGAGCACATTGTGTAAATAATTTTTTTTATGAGCATTACGTAACATATTTTTACGTAACATAACATATTTTTATGAGTTCCCTCGCATGAAATGCCAACTGTTTTATAGATGTTCATATTTACCGTACTCTGTTACTCCCCATCCTGCTGTAACATAGGTATTATCATTTGTGTAATCTTGCCTGGCAACATAATTAGTGACTGGTAGGCAAATGGGCTTGATAAAATCTGCGAACAGAAATTTAAATAACTCAGTTCATACAAAGTCGACATTAAATATGATCTAATCTAATTAATATATCTATAATAAAGATCTAATTATCAGAACTATCGGGCTTCATCATCAGCAGCAGTCCACTGCTGGACATAGGCCTCCCCCCAAAGAAGCCCACCTGTTGCGATCTTGAGCGATCTGGATCCAGCGGCTGCCCGCGACCTTCTCAAGATCGTCTTTCCATCGCGTGGCGGGACGTTCCACTCTGCGTTTTCCCCCATAACTATCGGGCTTAATCATAAATATTTTGATATAAGTAATTCAATATACTTGGATCTAGATGGTACTTTTAAAAAATAAATATAAAGAAATATTAAAAAGCATTCTGCAAGATTTTTCGTTTTTAACATTATTGAAAAAGTTTAAAACGAAATTGGAACGAATTGGTTTTAGGCGCCATCACAACAACCCATGTCATGTTTTATATTATAGCGTCTAGTCTAAAATCTAAATTGTGTGTATTATTAAGGTTTTATGTGCAAAATTGTGTTATTATTGTGATTTGTTGAAAGAATGTAATTAATTATCTCCTAAGAAAATAGATTTTGCTTAGGGAAAAAAGATGTTAAAATATAATTAACGAAAGCGTACTCACCAGTAAAAACAACGGGTTTGTCCAAAACCAAAATAGCTATATCATTTTTACCATCTGTGGCCGAGAAATTTTGATGTATTAATATTTGTGATATGTTTCTGTCTTGAGGTGGATCGCTACATATATCATCTTCACAATCTATATCTTTTCTTGAATCCCATTCACCCAAACGAATTGAATACCTATAATAAAAATATATATTTTTATCCGGCTTAGCAACTCTTGAAAGTGATTTAAACAGTAAATAAGATTAAGTAAGTTTTTAAAGTTATATACAGATATATATTTAAAGTAGTGTTGCTTAAATTCAGACGCAAGACGCAAGAGTCTTTCTTGAGAACGAGTTTTTATTATATAAAATACTCACTTATAATCGGTATTGATACAATGAGCTGCAGTTAAAACGTGACGATTCGTTATAAGGGTCCCAGAACAAGCATACACAAAAACAATACTAAAATGAGCTGAAAAAAGTTATAATGCTTCATATTAGCTTGATATTTCACGGTTGTGGTATGATATAGGATAAATCTTCAAATATTTTTAAAATATTTTTAATTTTTAATTTTACCTAAGCTATGAATGAAAACAATCTCTTGTGATATATGAATATTTGCCTTTTTAATAGATCTCTGCGGTCCATAGACAACCGCTTTGCAATTAGCGTTTTTGTTATGCTCCGCTTAGCTGCAAACGAAAACTTGAGGACTGCCGTTAGACTCATTAATAAGCTCAGTAAAACACATTATTATTAAATTAAATTTTACTCTGAGATATATATACTCAAAATATAAAAAGAAAAATTACAAATAATACACACACGCGTCAGTTTGTCTGTTCCCGATAAGCTAAAACGAAACTACTCAATGGGTTATCATAGACCCTTTCTTTATATACCTATATACAATGCTAAAAGCAAATCTTTGGTAAGTGTTCTGTCTCGTTTTTGTAATAACAAATGCAAGTCAGTGAGCGAATGACAGAATATTAATACATTGTTTCAAGTAGGTAGGCCAATTTTTGAAATGC
>DWCF01001721.1:0-28214 GCA_018230265.1 Delias oraia | reverse complement strand
GTGCAAACATGACAATATTTAATAGAAACACGTAAGTCGAACTCGGTAGGTAGTGTAGCGGGCAGAACGACGTCTGCTGAGTCTACTAGTACACCTATAAGTTCATTTATTCATTTATGGCAAACAAATCCCGACACCTTATTTATTATAGAGTAAAATTAACGTAATTTTACCGCACAAGTATATTTAGGTCTACATTTGTCACTACCGTTAAAAACATTAGTTGTAGTTAGAAGAATCTACTTTATAGAAGACTCGTGAAGCTTTTATCATTATATATAGAAAAACTTCTTAAATTGAAAAAGTTCAATTAAAGTTGTTTAAAATACGTATGCTATTGTTTCAGAGGCAAAGAATAAATTATTGCTCATTTTCCTGTTGAACATAATGAGCGAAGTTTTTCCTTATGATAAAAGTTCGGCATTTTTTATTTTTTTTAGAAATTCTATGATACTTATATAGAATAGATTATGTTTTTATTGAATTGATTTATTTTACAATATACTTCGAAAGAGAAATACTAATATAAATCTATTATTTCTATTAAAACCCTTATTTTCATCAACTATTATAGTAAGGTACGTTTGTTGCGCTCTTATGTTCCAATAAAACCCTAAAAGTAAGCCATTTTATAAAAAGGTTACAATATTTTAAAGAATAATCACAACACAGCGGATACAGACGTAATGCTATGTAGGAAAGAGATATACATTTTAAAGAAACATAAACAAATACGTTCCTAATTATAAACATAACAAAGTTACGAAATTTTTGGCATTATAGATTGTTATGACGTCATATTAAATCAATTATTACACACATTGACAATTTCAAGTATGTACTTGTTACATACACGTTTAAAAAGATGGTTAAATCTACACAATACAATATTTAAAATAGGTATATAGTATTTAATCTAGAAAACATATTATATTTTTTACATTTAACTTTAAAACAGCTATATTACACATCTAAATTGATATAAGAATACAATAATTATGTATTATATCTTCACTTCATCTAAAAACTTTTATCAATTTCGTTTTTATAAATGTACCTTTAAAAACTCCGCAAACTTTTACGTCTACCTAAAGTAATTACGGCTGTAACTACAGAACAAACGAAGATCCGCGCACTCTGCATCTTTTATTAGCTGCGATGTTTATGATAATACCATCAGCTGATTTCCCGTGTATAGCGAATTACTCGCGTACAAAAACAAATTCGTTGTAATGATTCCAACGGTTCTCCTCTGAATCAACGCCGGGTTTCAGCTCAGCCGCTCCGCCGGCCGTACCGCTGCCGCAGCTTGCCGTCAATTTGAATCCTTGCTCTTGCAGCATATCGAAGGCTTGCTCAATGAAGGAATGTTTCAGAAAGAACCTCGACGTATACCTGTCAGCCAAGCCATGATCCGGGTCCCGCGACTCATTCAGCGTCTCCCCAAATACATCGCGACACAGCGTCACCTTACCGCAAACTAATATACGGGACAGTTTCCGAAACTTGACATCAGCGAGGCCGTCCCTCCCGAACGCGAAGCTGCCCCGATAACCCACAGTAATACAGCCCCGCTCACGGTTCGGCGGACGTGGGTCCGCCTCTCTCACCGCATTCTCGAGGCCGGGAAGCCGATAGTGCTTCGCTTCCCGCGCAAGACGTTTGTGCTCGCGGAAGCATTCGGGCAGTACGAGGCCGCCGTCCCTTAGGTAATCCAGCACGTAGCGGAACAGAACGCCGTCGCGATCGAAGAAGATGCGAGCCCGGGCGTCGCGCGGATGATCCGGGTCATTCAGCGCGGTTGCCGGCAGTGAGTCCGCTTCGCGCAACAGCGTGTCACGTGTTGTGGCGTAGTGCACGCCGCCTACGTTCAGCTCGAGGACTTCGGGCGGCACGTCCGCCATGGCTGGTGGCTGTCAACGCAATGGCGCGGCTGCGCGCCCCTCCTGACCCACTAACCGCCCGCCCGCCCATCAATAACGCACGCCCGGGTTACTGACTCGGACGTAATTATTTCCTACCCCTTCGTTCTAAACTCGCTGAAAATCTTCAAGGTCGATCTATTGTTAGTTAAAGCTCTAAAATTTGTAATACAGAGAACTCATCAACTTCATATAGTTCGTTGTAATTTAATGAACCCAAAAATCAACAATTGAAACAAGTCTCTGCGCATAGTCCCCGGAAAAGTTCACATAAGCCGCCGGAAGTATTTCAAGTGAAACAGAAACGCAAACTTTAATGAGTTTTATTTGTACATTGTATTTATATACGAAACATTGCACTAACTTTTATTTACGTATATTTAAGTTCCGACTCTGATTTTTTTAACTGCCCTGTTTACAGGTTGAGGCTTTTTATGCCGCTTAAACAGATGGGCCTTCGCCGTCCTCACTCAGCGAAATATCCACTCGTGGGAGAGCCGTGCTGAAACATTTGCTGACGCACTAATTGGGCCAGCTCATCCGAAGTGATACCACGGGCTTGTACCTGTACTGTGTACGATACATGTATTGTGATTCGCAGAGTGAGTGAGGATTAAAACTGGCATAAAAGCCGGCAACACCACCAATGCGCGGACTATATGCCATGCGCGGTTGTCCATGGGCAGCGGTGTTATCTTATATATATCTGATATATATGTTATCATATAAGAGACCCACCTGATTCGTTGTCCGCTATACTATAAAAAATACAGTACCTACAAATATTATTTCACGATAGTACTTAAATATAATTTGAGTGTATATTTAAAAATAGACCAGGTAAATAAAATGATGCAAAATTGTGTCCGTAATAAATTTGATGAAAAACAATTTTCTTTTCTTTCCGCACGGAAAACAGTAGTGCCAAATCAAATAATGAGAAGCTCTCATTTGCTTAATAAATGAAAACGCTGGCATTTTAATAAGACTGCGCGGAAATTCAGGAGAATTAAAAGCTGACCACTCATGAGCTATCTGCTAAACTTTTATTTCAAAATTAAGGTCGTTATACATGAATTATTTTCTCTGTGAAAACTTTAGCGGATCTACGCCAAAAACTGTTCACGGTTTTTTCTTTTGCTCATTCAATTATGTTCAGCTAGATTGCGAGTTTTACAGAGGCTTGGAATTTATCCTGTTTATTTAAAACAAGAGAATTTAATTAAATAACCCAGTCTCTTATAAACTATACATATGTTTTTAGTGTTCTATCTAGTATTTGTAATAATAACACGACAGCGAGAGAATATTCAAGACATTTTTATGATGTAGCAGACTACGGAGCAGGTGGGTCTTCTATATGGTAAGAGAACATCGCCGCTATGCTAATGCACCAATTGGGCAGGCTCGTCCCAAGTGATACCACGGGCGCAGAATACACAGCGTGAAATCACTCAACCATAATATAAGTACCGTTTTATACGAAGTATTCTGTGAGTCCGTGGTATCACTTCAGACGATCCGGCCTACTTAGTGCGTCAGCATATGCTTCACCATAGCTTTCCCACGGATGCGACAGTATTAAGAGACTCGCCCAGCCATTGTCAAGCCCTTCCAGAGACCGAATAAATTATAACTGTCCGGACCGGAATTGGAACCCGATACCTCTCATGGTAGACCTATTAATCCATTTAGCTACGAGGCTCTTATGATTCCTTTATTATTCTTTTTATTTTTTATTCTGCTACTGGTTACATATGGGACTCACAGAAGAGGCACTGCACCACTTGAAGTAGGCATACAGACTTTTTTGATTTTAAATTTCACTGACCTTTTTCATTTTAAATTATTGTAGAATGTGTAATCTTGTCAAGTAAATAAATCCTTATTTATAATCTCAACGCAAATAGAGGACTGAATGGAGCGTCAATATGTAACATTGTATCTTAAAAACAAATGTATTTGTTTCAATGCGATTTTGTTCAAAACGGTTAAGTACAAGATTATTTTAATAATTACCGTCTTTTCGGCAGATTCAAATTATCCCAAATATAAGTCTATATAAATTATTTGAATTCCAGAAAATATAATATCTTTAAATATAATATTGTCAATTTTATGAGTTTAAATTTAATTTTATAATTAAATTTAGGCTCAAAGAAACAGCTTAACTTGGCGTTTTGGATATTTCTTCAATACGAATGGAGCCTTTGAAGACTGAAATTCTATTTGGACAGGAAGCAATTTTAGAAAAATTATAATCTTATTTAAGATGTAGTACTTGCAAGAATTTTAAAATATGCAATTTATAATCTATACATAAAAGAAATACCTTTTTATTTAAAAACATTTCGAGATTTTTTTGTTGAAAGACTCCCGAATTAGCCATCATTTGAAAAAAAAATTGAACAACTAACAAAATCATTTATCTCTCTCTCTCGTCTTACATCCTAATTCAGACCCAATATCTAATTCTACTCCCATCAGATCATGAGTGTTGCCAGCACATTTTTTAAATATGCCCAACAAATAAAACAATTGAATAAATTCATATAATTTATTAAGTAATCAATACATTCGTACCATTACGTACAATTAATATCACAAATAAATAAAATTATTTCTCCACCTTATTACTAACTTACATATTTTATAACAAATCGAGGAAGCATATTGCTAATAGTTTTTTCATAATCTGTAAGTAATCAAGTCTTGTATCTGTTAATTAAGTAATAAATAAAACGAATAATTTTTAACTGCCATATCTGACATAGAAAATTTAAATAAAACATTACGGAAAAACTATTCCATAAGCTAGTTTAATTGTAACCGAAATAGCAGAAGCAACAATACTTTAATCATCGCGACGTATATCAAAGGCTTTGAAGGTATATTCATCTATTTCCTTGTTATTGGTGAACTCGGCTTTTTCTATCTTGCTGCTTGGACTACCAGTTGATTTCAACCACTGCACCCTAAAAAATATGATTAAGCTGAGTCTCTCGACTTTTTTGGATCAGTCTGTATTTAGTTTCAGAGTATTGTGAAGTAATCATTGACTTATCATACAAAGGAATAAATTTCAAATTTCACCCGGCCTCGCTTCTACAAGATCCTCCTCAATATTACTAAATGGATCGGCACGGAATATAAATCGAAAATCAATTACATGACCTATCTTTACCTAAGCGATCGCTTACAAAGCCAATTTGCCAATCGTTTGGTAAAAAATCATCAAAACATCTCATTTTTTGTAGGCCACTGTAAATTGTACTACTGAATACAGAATCCAATTAGGTTATGATTATATGATAACAATGTGATATATTAATTACCAATAAAATATGTAAGAAGTTATAAATTCATTTAACTGTTTTAAAATTTACTTGACGGCACTTACTTAAGCTTATAAATTGGCCATTCGGGCCAACAGCGAGATTACAAGTGATAATAATAATTCTGATCTATGCGTCCGAATCATACACCGCTTACTCTAAAAAAACTCTGATAATTTGTTAAGTTTCTGTTACGAACGTAAAACACGTAACCTAACTAGATAGCTTCGAAAAGCACGGACGCCTACAACTTTAATTAGAAACTCCTTTCGCCGTTCACGTAACAGTTGGAACATATTTAAATTTAGAACATAGGCTCGGCAAACAGGCGCTCAAAGTTCAAGGTCACGGTGAGTTCATTATGGCGTCTCATTATCATTACCACTGGATCTTAACACTCTCAAATGACACGTATTCAGGCGGGAATTCCTGAGTGGCACGGGACCTTGGACCGTCGGTAATGCTCCACATTAGACCTTTTTCATAATGAAAGTGCTGAGGGCGTGACCACTCGTATTATGTTACAGCGACAAATAGAGACTCGTGAATCTCTTTCACCAACAACAAAAAATGTCAATTTGGGCAATTTTTTTATGGAACGGTGGTAAAAGTTACTCCTTGTTTGTATTAATACATGCAGCTAAATTTCATCATCGAACATCGAGGAATAATACAAAGTTTCATTCATATAACTTTGACTTTGGTCGTTCCACAGCTGTGCGTTTTTAAGATATTTTGTGCCATCCACCAACACTCTGTGGAATCAGCTGACTACAGAGATATTTCAAAACTAATACAACTTGGAAATATTAAGAAACTGCAAACCATGCGGTTTTGTGGGAGCACGGGAAGTCCACGTGAGGTGGAACACACTAGGTGAGCCTCGTGATCATTTGCCTCTCAAGTTAAAACAAAGATGTGATAACTATTGTTAATGTATAATAATTAATTAATTTATAATTATTATTTAAAAATATATAAACGCTGATCGATCCTCAAATGTTACTAAAATGTCTCTTAAGTTTCCACAAGTCGTTTAAAATATTTGTCGCGGATATATAATGTCATACAACCATGGTAAATGTTTCTTGGATACGGATGGATTGAGACACTATCTTCATACATTGAATATCAAAATCAAAAATGTATACTAACAGGGCGCTTTTAAAACCAATTGAAACAATTTTTAGTTCGTCAATTGATATTATGGACCTCTTCACTCTCCACCCTCGGAAAACGCACTGTTAGATTTGGGAGTTAAATACATGCTTTAATACATTAAATGTCCAATATGCTTTACTGTAATACAAGATTGGCGTTTTTCAGAACGCAAGCCAAACTCTAGTATGAGTTATCTAATTGCGTTTGAGAAGTTTAGCAATTTCCAATGTGATCAAGATTTGATTATATTTCGCAGAACGGAAATGTTTCATTTCAAACTCGCTTAAGTTACTTTTTATCCCCGAATCTGGAAAATTATTCCATAACTTCAATATTGATGAAGTGATTAAAAACTCGGTTAAAATATATTTTAGGGTGCCTTTTGGCAATTTTTGATTGGCGCCAATCCTGTTCGCTCGAAACGCTGTGCACACAATAATGTAATAATGTGCAAAAAAATGCAAATAAAACAATAATAAGAAAAATAATAATCTTATTGTTACATGATTGTAACAACAATATAAAAAACCTAATCTAATATAAAAATAAAGACTTAATTCACGTAAAAATAAAGAAAAAAAATCTAAATAAAAAAAAAACAATAAAATAATGTTATGTTAACTTGGAGAGAATTCAAGTTATTGTAACAGTAATATAAGAAACCTACCAATAATGCAGTAAGCGCATGAACTATAATGTCCTCTCTTTAAGGTGAGTCATGCTGAAGGGAGAGCCATGCTGAAGTATATGCGTACGCACTAATTGGGCCGGCTCGTCCGAAGTGATACCACGGGTTCACAGAATACTCAGCGTGAAAATGTACTTGTACTGTATTTCGCAGTATGAGTGAGGAAATCGAAGGCCTTTAAAAGTGCCGCTTGACGCTTGCGTGCCTCACGCGCGGCTTAAAAAGCCGGCAACGCAACCAATGGGCGGACTGTAACGCGGTTGTTCATGGATGGCGGTGTTCTCTTACCATATAGGAGACCCACCTACTCCGTTGTCCGCTATACTATATAAAAAAATACAACGTAATTAATTAATTACCGCTCATTCCTTACTCCGATTAAACCTGATGATGATTGCGAATCAATAAATGAAGCAAGGATGTCCGTGAAAATCAATATCTTGACTTTATTCGTTAAAATTAAATTGATCTGAGGAAACTATTTACTTTAAATATTTATTCAAGAAACCCTTACTACGAAAATCACTATTTACATAAGAAAGACAGTTTTCACGGACTCTTAATGAAATAAACAACAAAAAATCATATGAGGTATTTATTTTAGCTATTATTAGCATTTATGTAATGTATGCATTTATTTATGTATGGTCCAGAAAAATATTTTCCATCAACTTCGTAGTTAAACCCAAACAGGAATCGCTACAAAACATTTCGCTAAGAATTTTATTTAAAGCTCACAACTTGGCAATAATCTATCAAGAGATGGGTCTTACGTGCTACATCGACAGGCGCTGTCAAACTTAATTTAAAATATAGTTTCTCGAACGGTTTGCGTTGAAGCATGGAAATAACTGGGTAAATATTTTCAAAGTAACACAGAGTGTTTGTTAGTAGTTTTATTTAGACTTATTTTTTATTATGAATTAGCGGGCAACGGAGCTGGTGGGTTTCCTATATGGTAAGAGAACACCGCCAAATGGAAAAACGCTCCACAGTCCGCACTTTGGTTGTGTTGCCGGCTTAAAGGGCATTTTTTAAAGATCACCAATATCCTCGTTCATTCAGCAAATAAGTACAAGTAACATTTTACGCTGAGTATTCTGTGATCCCGTGATATCTACTTCGGAAAAGCCGGCCCATAAGCTGCGTGGCTCTCAAAATTACCAACTCTAATATCAGGTTTAATTCAAGCCGGGTTTAGTGTAGTAAACTTATTTATTTGCATACATATAATTATAAAAATGTAAATTGTTGTCTCTAAGCTTCTTTTAAAAATTTATTAAAAACCAAGGTTAAACTTGTGTTTTATTAACCATTACATATGGCATAAAATAATTCAGACAGATTAATAATCTTCTAAAGATTTTGTTTTTGATGCTCCGGATTAACAAGGACCTACTGTATATCATACATAGTATTAATGCACAGAAATAATACAACTATTAAATTTATCAGCAAGATAATAAAATATTTAAGTTGATTTAGAACCATCCTATTGGTGGACACTTTCGTTTAAAACAGTCTTTTACCAGTTACAATATTATTATATCTTTAACATGGATTTTTGTATTCATTCCAAGTGGAAGCTGGGATTCTTCCAGGCCTCCCTAGATAGGTTCCTTGCAGACTTAATTTATTTATTTACTTTATACTTATATAATTTGTCAGTGATAGTATGTATTAGAATTACTGACAAATTATATATATAAATTATAGTATTTGTATTTTATCACTATAAACATTAATATGATAGAACAATATAGAATAGGAATCTATTAATGAAATATTTAGATGATTTCTTTGTATTGGACCACATAATGCATTGATTTTTTTGTCATTATACTGGTCTTGAAGCAAATACATTACTTAAATATGTGTTTATTTCAAAAGAATAAAAAAGAATAATGTTCTTACATAGATTCCACTTTATCAGATGGTCCCTGCATCTGCCCTTGAACAGTTCCTCTTGATGTGTTCATACACCATCCTTTTAATCCTAGTTTTTCTGCTTGTTCTTTAGTGTACTGTAGACAATAATTACAAAACCATTAAAGTACACAATCACCTAATTGATTATACTTCCTTAAATCTTTTTGAAATATATTAGATGTCACTTATTAGGAGGTAAACAGTATCTTTGATCTAATTCTGTAAATTTTAAGAACTATTTATATTCCTTTTATTATAACACCTAACCTTGTCAATAATAATATATGAAAATATGTTTAAAACATATTCTTTGCATATAATTTCACGCATATAATAATAATAAATAATGTTTAAGATGGTTATTGACGGGTTCGTAATAGGAAACAAATTAATAATTTATTTGCACTGTAAAAGTTCAAAAGCTCAATAATTACCTTGCGGAAAAATACACCTTGAACGCGTCCAAACACTTCAAAATCGACACTTTTTAGCGCCATCGATATGGTAGCGGAAGCAGTGCAATGGCTGACTTTGAAAGAGCTCGTGAGAGTTATTAACAATAATACGCGAAGCATTACTTGTGTAGCATACTGTTAGTCAATTTACTTTTCAGTTTGAAACAGATATCATATTTTTAGCCGATTGACAATTTTTTATATTTCCTTATTTTATGAATAACCATTATTGCCAGTATCATTATTAATTGCATAATTTGTTTTAAATTTTTATAAAAATTAGAAAATTTAGGCTACTAGTGAGTATAATAATTATGGAAAACATAAGTAATTTAAAGTTAGCTATGAGTATTATTATGTTAGTATTTAATGTGTTTTCGAATTGTGTAACATTTAAATCTTGCCAGATGCATATAACCAGGCGCTGTCAATAGTTTAAGCTGTCATAAGTCATAACTCAGCTGTGAAATGTCACCTCAATTGAATTGATTGCATTAAAAATTAATTATTATTGGATTTTCTGTCTGCAATAAAATAAAAGTACTACGTTTGAAGCCCAATTAAATATAAACAAAATATAGAGAAATAACTTTAAACAGTATGGCTTTTTATTGCTGTTCCAGGTATACACATACCTATGTATCATAATATTATGTAATACGATTTGATTATTAAGTTTTAGTGAACTAATCTAAAATGTTTGTTGTAGATTAAGCAATAAATCACTCCTAGGAAATTTGGTCAAGATTCGAAGTGCCCTTGGTACGGCACAGTATGCTCAATCAGCGGCTATACCAAAAATAACATTTAAAAAATTTGAACCACCTAAAGAAGAGCACCACGACTTGAAAAATGAACGACTCAACCGACCGCTTTCTCCTCATCTCTCAATATACCAAGTCCAACTAACCAGTGTTTTATCTGTGACACACAGAGCTGCTGGTAAGCAGTTTTATAATGAATATTAGCATAAATAATTTCTGAGAACCTAATGAAAAGTGCATATTTCATTACTTATTCTACATTATCCTTATATCTATTAGGTTATCAGTAGAAAATTGTTGAGGTCTATATATATTGAATATGTATATTATATTTGTTTTAGGTATAATACTATCAGGATACATAACAGCCTTGGGGGTTGGTGCGTTAGTTTTGCCTCATGATGTTGCTCATTATGTGACTATGGTTGAAGGCTTAAATTTATCACCAGCTACTATTTTATTGGCTAAGGCTTGTCTTGCTGCCCCTTTAGGGTACCACTTTGCTAATGGAATCAGACACTTATACTGGGATACTGCCAGAGGTCTGTCAATCAAACAGGTTTACTCAACAGGATATGCCATGTTAGCTGGAACAATAGCAATTACCCTTTTCTTAGCAGCTTTATAAGTAAATAAATTAGATTTTTTGAGTATTATTTATTTGTGATGTAATAAATCATGTTTCATTCTAACATTTTGTATTTATTTTAATATCTATTAAGCAACACCACAATTATTCAAGACGTCATGGATTGTTTTGAATTTCTCAAAGTCCAATTTCTCAGTTGTAGCTAAACCTTTTGCTGCATTCTATAAACAAAATATATATTTATTAATATTTGAAAGATCTTATGAGTATAGTTTTATATTTTATATACTCACATTGAAAATAATGTTGTTGTTCTTCAAGAATTCTCCATAGATATTGAATAGGTCAGATCTTTTGTCGAGAAGTTGTGCCAGACTTAATGGCGTATGAGCAATAGAAACATCTGATAAGAAATCTTTAGCAGATAGCCAAGTTCTGGATGGTTCCATTGCGATATTACATGTAGCAAAGTTACTAAGACTATCTCTTCCTCCAGCGTCTCTGTTTAGGCACAGTAGTTCATATTTGGATGAATCAATGTTGGATAAGTCAGCACCTTAAATGAGATTTTCTTGTAAGTTATTTGTTATAAGTAAAAAACATAAGTATGCTTCTTTCTTTCTTGATTATTTATTTAAATGTAGTTCTAAGATTTTGTTATTTATAAAATTTCTTACTGGATGCAAAAGCAACATCTGCCCTGTCTTCTTGCAAGCACTTGGCTGCATTGTTGTCACCTGAGCATTGCTTCTTCAATTTTGAAACATCATCTCCTGAAAAAAAAAGTAATTCAATTTTTATTATTATTATCAATAATTATTACAAATAGTAAAAAATATTGTTTTTTTTTTAATTTTTTGTGGCTTGGCTATAAGACTTTTAGCAATATTCTTTAACAAACTTTGCTTCTATTTAAATTACTAGGGACCACTTAAATCATTTCTACTGAAATTAATGTAAACTTAACTAAGTCCTGAAAAATATTCTGTTTTAAGAGTTGTGTTGCTAAACCAAGATTAAGTCTATCATTGATAAACAAAAAGGAATAGTAATTAAATGTTCAGCTATATATTTATAAGTTAAAATAAATTATAATTTTGTTTTGAAGATAGATTTATTAAAACATTCTGTCTCTGTTGCTCACGTCCATTTGATTTTGAAAAAACAAAAACAACATGAATGTATTATTTCCTTACATAAACTTATAATTCAGAATTTAGTTTTTGTAATACTAAAATATTTTACCTCTAGGATTATTTTCTGCTTTGTCCACACCAGGGACACATGAACCACCAAAGAAATCTCCGAAATTCTTGATGCACTGAAATTTATTTATAATTAGCTATATTTAATAGACAAATTCAAATGCATCCAAATTAAATTTACTAACCTGATCAGATCCAATAATTCTTTTATTAATCAAATAGTATAGTGGTGCTTGGAAACCACTGAATGTACCAAAGGAGTTGTGACATGAACTGAAAATATAAAACATTTGTTTTTGTCATAAGAATAAGGTATGTCAGATATACAACTATTACATACTAAATTTAAACACTATATGACAAAGGTTCGTCTTCAATAAAAAGTCTATTTCATGTAAATTATGCCTGTTGGTGAAAATTATGCTGTTGAGAGCTTGTTAAGAAGACATATTTGTATGTCTGATTTGCTATGGGCATTTAACAGAAATGTATGATGCCTCTTTATTTGTGGTTCGTGTTAAGTACTAAATTTTTACGATAAATATTCTTATCGAGCGCGTCTTGTTATATATTATTTTATAAACTGTGTATTTTCAAATGTAAAATTTGTGGAGAAATGAACAAACAGAAAGTTGAATAATTATAGGAAAGTTTTTAAAAAAAATTCTAATGTGGTCAACATTATTAATAATTAATTTAAATTACCACCATGTTACTAATAAATGTGAAATGAAGCTAAAAAACTAGAACGCGAAACCGTCAAACAATTTAAAAATCAAATTTTGAATGGTTTTGACTTTAATTAAAATTTAACTGTTTTTTTTCCATTTTAAAAATGTTTATAGATATAGAATATTCTAGATTATCTTCGCTAAATTTTATTTAGAGAAAATTGTAATAAACTTACCGTTTACCACGTAAATCCTCGATTTTGTTGATGGCAGTATTCTTCTTGACTACGACCACAGCGTAATTAGGTATTTTGCTATCTCCATACACTTCATGGAATACAGGATGGAGGTTGTATTTCTTCGATGCTGATGCTACCCTCATTCCGTTGACTGATGCTAAATCTGAACCATTGTCTTGTACCTACAGAGATATAAGTAATTAATTTTGTTTCAACCCTAGGTATTTACTACGAAAGATAGGTTCTTAATAGATTTTAATGAATAATTTTTTGATTGATAAGTGAATTAATCAATTTGTTCTCATTTCCAAGGACCTCGCTTGCCATAAAATCAGAAGAATTGCGTTTGCTCAAAAAAAGGCCAAAAGGTTCATTAGTGCTTTGTATGAAATAATTTGCAATACCTACTGCAGATTTTTTTTTTGTAAAAATTCTTTAATTTGGCATAAATATTAATTACAAGGTATTGACCTTTATTTGACCTTGTTTCTATATGTTATTTTATTTATTAGGTGTTTTTGACGTTTTCAATTTTAAACTACAAAAAAATATTATTTAAGGTGGTTTATTTGGTCAATGCTCAATTTGATAATTATATTATTATTATATTAGAACATAAGATTGTTAAGTAGTGCTTTAAGAATGTGTTTGTAATTTATTAATAGTTTTTTCCTGTTTGAGTCAAAAACAAAATAGTACCCCATATTTTGTTTCTCTCTTCTATTACTAAAAAGTAGCTATTTCGCCTTTGTTATTAATAACAGTCTTAAATACTTAAGACTGTATAGAGAGAATAAGACTTAAATATTTAAGAATATGGTTGTACCAATGGGTACAGCTGTAACTAACCGCAATTGATTTAAATTTACGATCGTTCTGTCCCAAACACAATTTAAATAGAAACTTTGGCAATATGTTACCTACTATGGGAAAACATTTTTCGTAATGATTGGTGACACTCTTTGGTGATTGAAACAATTACAAACAATATTTACATTCCAAAATACATTTTTGTCTTTGATTTTTATTTACAGAAAAACCAATAAGCTCATTTCAATAGAATGTATTGACATATCGTTTTAAATATGTATGTTGATGGTGGAAGGGTGAAAATTTAGTTTTATTAATGCCACATTATGGGGATGAGTTACACTTTTTTAAGGTAGTTGATTCCACAGTGTCTGTTTGCCAGAAAGACCTTTACATCTTGATGCGGCGGTGGCTCGCTGAGAAGTTTATATTTTTCACGACTAGCGCACGGGCATCTCCTGCGAGATTCAGACCTAGATCCATGAGGCTGGGTACATAAAACCTTGAGACATTTTCGTATGTCCTTGGCTCGTACTTGCTATACTTACACTTTTTAGACAGGCTTCATTCGAGCCTTCATACACACAATCCAGTTTCGGTCGAATATCTCTACTGAAGGCGAACACCGACATTGCCCGACATTTCGCCAATTCCACGTTTGACGTTACACAGAGCCTGTAATAACACTAATTTAGGATCGATTTTTTTATTCTATAGCGGACAACAGAGCAAGTGGGTCTCCTATGTAGTACGAGAACACTGCCGCCCATAAAAAACCGCGCCATAGTCCGCGCACTGGTTGTGTTGCCTGATTTTTACACCGCTTAATAGGCACTTTTTGAGGGTCTCCAATATCCTCACTCACTCTGCGAAACACAGTAAAAGTATCGTTTCACGCTAAGTATTCTATGAGCCCGTGGTATCACTTCGGACGAGCCGGCCCAATTAGCGTCAGCATATGCTTCAGCATGGCTCTCCCACGGTTGTGACAGTATTAGGACACTCGCCCGGCCACTGTCAAGCCCTTCCAGAGACCGAAAAAATAAATTAAATGATCATTTATAATTGTCCAGACCGGGATTCGAACCCGATACCTCTCGCTTCATGGTTAAAAACTTAAACCACTTAAGTACGAGGCTTAAATATATCCAATTTGTATCAGTGATCTACTACGGACGCATACACATACGTACAAACGCTCAAGATCACGTTCACACGACATTGTCCGGCTCGTTTTTGCAGTATACGTCTTAACGTATAAACTGTGGCCATACAACGTACATAGATTCATTCATCCATTCACAAGACAATTGTACTGCAAAACAACTTCCACCGTTTATAAATTTAAATAAAACGCGTAGCCAACGGACTTGTGAAGCAAATCGAATAAACTTTAACGTATTCGGTTGCCAGTTGCATATGGTATAGCTGTTTTTCTATTCATTTTTAAACGAGTGAATGTTTACCATATGAATACCTGGTTGACTATTTTTTATAGTATAGCAGAGAGCGGAGCATGTGTGTCTCCTATATGGTAAACCACCCATGCCACAATCCGCGTATTGGTTGTGTTGCTGACTTTTTACGCCATTCAGGCGGCATTTTTAAGGGCCTCCGACATCCTCACTCACTCAACGAAAGACAGTACCCTTGTACTGTTTCACGTTGAGTATTCTGTGAGCCCGTGGTATCACTTCGGTTGAGCAGGCCCAATTAGTGCGTCCACATATGCGTCAGGATGGCTCTCCCATTATACGTTAAAAAACGATTACAAAGAAACGTGCAGGATAATGTCGTGTGAACGAGGCCTACCATATAGAATGGCAGTCACAGGGGTTTGTATTTATGTGTTTTTGAAGTGAAACTTCATCAGGAGCACTCGGTGCTGAAAGTAAATCAAATTGGACAAACTTGCGTCACGGTGGAAAAACGATCGAGGAGCGTTAGTGGAAATATTAAGAAGTAGGGAAGACAGGCTCTTGCAGCTGCGAACAAATTCATCTGGGGTATCTTTATTTTTTTCCGCTGTAATAAACTGCACGTGACGCTATAATGGAATCTAACCTAAAGTGTTTTACAAACAAAAATATAGTGGCTTCTATCAGTAATGCAAATATAGTTTTATAGTTAACAAAAATTTCAACATTCACTTTCTTTATATTATAGCGGACAACGGAGCAGGTGGGTCTCCTATATGTAAAAAGAACACCGCCGCCCATGAACAACCGCGCCACAGTTCGCGTATTGGTGGTATTACTGTATTGCCATTTAAGCGGCATTTTTAAGTGCCTTCGATATCCTCACTCACTCTACCAAACACAGTACAAGTACCGTTACACACTGAGTATTCTGTGAGCTCATGGTATAATTTCGGACGAGAAGGCCCAATTAGTGCGTCTGCATAAAATTATGTCCTGATTCGCACCCTAAGAAGTACCACTTCCGATGTGTGGATTTACACACATATAATTTAAAAAAAAACTCTGAATTAAAATGCATCTTACCGTACGACTGGTTCCGGTGGGCCATGACCACGTTCAATGACTTCAGTATAGTTCGCCTTTTGTAGATAGTCAACAGGCTTGATTGGTATATTGTCCGCGACGTGGTGAATCTTTTCAGACAGACCGAGAACGTTTATGAACCAGTCCGGCTTGGTACTTGCTCCTGTGATAGACATATCTAATATAGTAAAAATTTAAAAACATTTACATGGCTATGCATATTATAAACTTTTATTTAATCACATATTTTAGTGTATCTCATTTTTGAATGTTAGAGAGTGTGACAGAACACTTAATAGAGAGAAAAGAAGGAATACTCACCAGCATCAGCCAATTGCTTTATCTTTTCCCTAAGCGGTGAGATTTTTGCAAGAATATCGTTATGTCCCAATAATCCCTGCCAAGGCCTGGCTGCCCATGAGCAGGGCTGCTCTCTAACTGATACCTTTGAGCCATCCACGCAAAGATATGCGAACTCGTCGGGATTTTCTGGCGATTGGCTTGCAGGTGTAGTACCAACTGGTAGCTGTGTACAAATTAACCTATATTTCTCTTATATTAGCGCGGTACGTTGAAATTGACTACTCTCGAAATAATAATTTCAAAATATTTTTTTATCGGGAGACAAACGGAGCTAAGAGGCTTACCCCACAGAACATGAAGGTCCTCAAGTTGTAGCTGGTACTTTATATTACCTAATGTATGAAATGCTTACCCCAAAGAACTTGCGAACATAAATGACCTTGGTGAAAGCGACCTCTCCACCATTATGGGCCAAACATCTAAGGGCACCTTCATAGCCACTGTAGTTGTCAGGGTAATCGCATCTCTCTGGGTGCTCACACATAGCACACAGTTGGCTGTATTGGGCCTCTATAAAACATTTAAATGGAAGTCAAAGGCAAGGACCAATTGAAGAACCAGATTATAAACTAGAACCAATTGTAATTGTATATTTTATGACCCTCGTACCTAAGCGGTGAAATTATACCGCGCTGTAAAGTCGGCAACACAAACAAAGCGCCAATTGAGGCGCGGTTCTGGAGCGACGGTATTCTTTTACCATATAAAAAGCCACCTGTTCTGTTGTTTGCTATACCATAAAACAATATAGCGGGCAGAGAAGTCCCCCCAAAGGTAAGTCACCACGGCCACGGACAACTGCAGCGTAATTCGCGCTTTCTTGTTGCCGACGTATTTTCAGCGGATTAAGCGCTGATGGGCCTCTTATACCGTCACATAGCAAAACAGTATATTATGGTTCCCACAGTAAACTATAATTACTACATATAATACAACATTGTTGTCCGTCTCGTCTGTCTGTTCGCGATAAAATTACTACTGAATGGATTATCATATAAGCTTAACCGATAATCTTATTTTGGAAAATAGTTTGTAAGTTGATTGGAATAAGTTGATGATTTTATTTTGATAAAGAAAGCTCTCGTTTTTATATTTGTTTTAAGAACAAATAAAACATTTTCCACTTGTAGACTTTGTAATAATAAGACAAAATTTATAATATTTTAGAGGTAATTAAAGTTGAATTGCAGCTGTAATAATATTTAATCTGTATATTTTTCCTATATCTTTAATAAATTTTCACTCAGCCATAAATTTTATGGCGAAAATATCTTGTGAAAATAAAAAGCGATAATGAAACTTTTAAATTAATAAATCAATCTGTCAAGAAGTTACGAGTATCTTCCACTTTGATGTGGAAGCTACTTTTCATAAGAGCTTTTCATAAGAATGATATGATATCTTATATATATATATATATGTTATATATCTATATTTCATATGATGATCTTTATGAAGAGTGACTTGTTGCTGTAAGCTCATTTGTTATGAAACCATCACCTGAATCACTTATTATAAGCTTTCGTGATTTAAAACGCTTTTTTTTAAAACACCCACATTGAGTACTAACTAGACTTCAATTGTATCTATTTTTATGGTATAGTGCACAACGGAGCAGATGGGTCTCCTATAAGTTAAAAGAACATTGCCGCCAATGAATAACCGCGCCATAGTCCGCGCATTAGTTGTGTTGCCGACTTTATACGCCGCTTAAGCGGTGTAATTTCAAGGGCTTCCAATATCCTCACTCACTTAGCGAAACACGCTAAGAAATCCTTGGGCCCGTGATATTACTTCGGACGACACGTAGCTATATATTTAGAAGCATAACAAACATATATTTTATACATTTTGTATTATTATGAAAACTAAGCCCAGTGCTCTTGTAAGGTGACATAAAGTTAGGGGTAGCGGGTTCGAACCCCGGTCTTTGTTTTATCAATGGCAGATCCGAGTAAATGAACTAAATAGGCCGGCTCTTCCGATGTGATACCATGGACGTACAAAATACCAATGAGAAACAGTACTTATACTGTGTTTAGCTGATTGAGTGAGGATATCGGCGGCCCGTGAACTTATACCACTCAAGCGGCGTAAAAATCCGGCTACACAACCAAAAATGAATAGCATCTGTACAACGATAATCTCTTACCATTAGAGAGACCCGTTTAATGTCCATTCGATATAATAGTTATACTTACTCCAAGCAGCCGTTGTTTTTGGGTCCGGTGACCATGTACCAACGATGCACGATTTCTTGAAGAACGTAGACAAAGCCCGCAATTCGTTCTCCTTCGGTGATATAGTCCGGTCCGTCATTTTCGGGAAAATTTCACGCTTCATAAGCATCGTTAGAGGTATCTGAAAGGCGTATTTAATGTTACTGAGGTTTAAATAAATTTTTGTACTTGAAACGGGTATATTATTTCTCTGATTGAGGATAGTGTGGGCCTATCAGTAAACCATTGAAATGCGTGAATAACCGACAACACTAACATAGCACGGAATCCAGCGCCGTTGTCCACGGCGGCGGTGATCTCTTCTCACTTGTCAACCCGTCTTCATCATTGATTACAAAATTAACCTTCATTGCAAAATATGTTGTTGAACTTGACTCGAGGAGTGGAATTTTTTATGGTATTTTAGTGTCGCGAGAATCAAAACTTAGTGCTAAGTAGTGGTAGTAGCTAGTGTATGCTAAATTCATTAGTTCAGCGAAATATAGTATACTTGTACTATACTATATTAATATCTACCTAGTTAGGTAGATATATATATATAGATAGAGATATATAGATAGAGGAGAGTTTTATCGTGGCTCTTTCAGATAGGAGAGAATTTTAAGTCCGGCTTGGCAGTAGCCAAGCCCTTCCAAACTATAATTACAATAAATAAATTCTGTTTAAGTCAGGAATCAAACTCGGTATTCGTGGTGTCACAATAACTTATAAGACTGCTAAGCTGCGAGGCTCAATATAGTATTTACCCGTTATAGTCATGCTGAAGCATATGCAGATACACGGGCTCCCAGAATATTCAGCGTGAAGTGGTAGTTGTACTTAAAACGGTGCTTCTACTGTGTTTCGCTGAATGACTGAAGGGAAAAAATGCCGTTTAAGGCGTAAAAAGCCGGTAACACAACCAACGCAGGGATTGTGGCGTCGTTGGTCATGGGCGGTGGTGTTCTTTTACCATATAGGAGACCCACCTGCTCCCTTGTCCGCTATACCATAAAAAATCTCGTATTTTTAATTCGTTCTTTTAAGGCTTTATAGAGGCAAAGTACCTATAATATCAAATCTAGAAGGTCATGGAGAAGTACCATCGCCAACTCAATAAAAACGTTATTCGATTTCCCATCTACGCAATCTTATTACTTCGCGGTATGTAGAGAACATCAATCTCAGATAAAATATAATAATCCTTTGAGCAAAAAAATCCATTTCAAGAAAGGCAATATTTCATCGTATAATGTAATCATTTCTTAAGGCTTTTTTCATACAATTCAATTGGAAGAGTTTAATCGTTATTTTATACTACAGGACCGGGTAAAATTCGTATCACCTATAAATAGTTAATTATGCTTCGATGACTTAGTCGCTATGGCGGAGGACTGCTTATCTTAGGTGATCCCGCTTCCTTATTTTCATAACCAAAACCATCAAAAGATCCGCTTGCTTCCTTGCTTGCTATTTTATTTAAAAAAACCCTTTTTTATTAAATACCTTAAGGAACTTAGATATACTCATATATAATGTGCATATCCCTTAAAGGAAGATAATTTCAAAACTCATTTGAATCTTAATTGTAAAAAAACTAAAAATATCATAGTTTATTTATTTCACATAGCCACTTCCATTTGTGAACATTTTAAAAACTACAAGCGAACACTTCACATATTTAAAAAAATTGTTGGTGCTGGTTATAAACAAAGAAAAACAAATCTTTGTATGACACAGGCAAGGCCTAAATTAATCGAGGTAATTACATATATTTTTTAAGGTATAAATAATCTAAAAATATACTATATGTATAATAAAACGAGTTTAATGACAGTTGTTTTAATAAAATTTTTGGCAAACGAGCTCAAATAGGGCAAGCGGTCCTCCGCACAAGGACACCCCCAGTCCTTGCAGTCTCGGGTGCGTTGCCGGCCTTAACAGTATGTAAACCCAAGAAGGGCTAGACAGGTTTTCGTAAAATTTAGCGTTGAGATAGCTGATATCCTAGATTAACAAATACTTTATGTCAGATTAAAAAATGAGAAAACTATTTTTAGTATATTGGTTATTTAGAAGTGGCGAGTCCAAAGATTACTGAGGGTTCATAATTGCACCCGGTATCAGGGCACGGCGTCTGCAGATTCAATTTGTATATTAGATTGTCAATATAATATAAATATTCAAAGTAAGTGACATCCATTTAGTCTGCTATGAGATATGATATTTACGCCCAAATATAATTTTACGCATTCATCTGAGCCATCGGAGCCGACAGATGGTTGTGACGTCACAGTCTAGACCTTAAACATACTAGAAAAATCTAATATTTTCAAGGTCTAGAGTAGTCTAGACTATCGCGATTTCTCGAAATTCTACTACTTTTGTTATAACTATATTCGTTTCTGTGTTTTTTATTTTTTTTTATTCTATAGCGGACAATAGAGCAGGTGCGTCCCCTATATGGTAAGAGAACACCGCCGCCCATGAACAACCGCGCCACATTTCCAGCATTGGTTGTGTTGCCGGCTTTTAACACCACTTAATCGGCGTCTTTAAGGGCCTCCGATATCTTCACTTACTCTGCGAAACACAGAAGTAGTAGAACAAGTATCGTTTCATGCATTTTTATTCTGTTTATGTTGTTTTGGTAAGTTTTAAATAAATTATGTACCAGAATTATGAATATCTTACCTTATAACCCACATTTCTGTTAACTCCTGTGTGACATGACTTAAGACCTTTAAGTTGATCCAAGTTATTTATGTTGAGGTCTTTGTGAACAACTATTACAGCTTCGTAACGGAATTCCGCTGAAAATAAAAAAAGCTGCTTTAACATCTGGCGTTTGTACAACAGCTCTTGTTAATACAAAATTCTAACAAACAAAATAATAAGCCTCTTAGCTTAATTGTTTTAAAAGTGTACCATGAAGCGAGAGGTATCGGGTTTGAATTCCGGATCCAGACAATTATAATTTATTCGGTCTCTGGAAGGGCTTGTCAGTGGCCGGACGAGTGTATTAACATTGTTCTATCATAAGTAATATCATAAGTATAAATATCAATACTATTGTCAAATACTACTTGTATTGTGTTTCACTGAGTGAGTGAATATATCCGGAGTCCTTGAAATTATAGCGCTCAAGAGTAAAAAGCCGAAAAGAGCCCGTGTCCATGGGCGGGGTTCGCGTACCATAAAAGACTCACTGGCCTGCTCCATTGAAAAAAATCGATATTTTTAAGCCGCTTATACAATATCACAATTCAAATTCGATTTAGTTGAGAATAATCTAAAATTACGGCGAAAGCATAACTTAGAACTTCCTTAATCAAATACTATAGGACGAAATTGAATTTTCTAAAGGCTTCCTTAATAATAAGCTATTGTGCAAGCTATGCGACCTTTTGTCCCAATAGTACAATGTGTTCTCATTTAATTACTTCTTTGTTTTTAATAATTAAATTCCTCCATTACCATTCTATTCTGCAGCTTAGTGTAATCTCAGAAGTGAGGAGATTACGTTGGTATTATGTTGTGTTAGTGGGTCTTAGAATGGATTATGCATTCATAGGGATGTTGGCATAAACGGCTTCTAGTCACTTATATATAATTACGAGGGTAAAATGTATTTAAAACATTGAGTAAGCAAATTCATAATATGTCGACATATGAGATGTCTATACTCATACACATATGTGTGCAGTCTCACAGAATATTCAGCGTGAAACGGTCCTTGTACAGTGTTTTGCAAAGTAAGTGAGGATATCGGAGGGCCTTAAAAATGTCGCTTAAGGCCGTAAAGAGCCGGTAACACGATCGATGCGCGGCATGTTCCACAGTTGCCCATGGGCGGCGGTGTTCTCTTACTATATAGGAGACCCACCTGCTCCGTTGTCCGCTATACTATAAAAAATGGACTAAATGAATAAAATTAAGCGGTTTTGTTCTGTGAAGACAGAGGAAAGGGAGACACATGCTACGTGGCTCACCACGGGCTTACAGAATACCGGTTTGAAAAAATAGATGTGTTCTGAGTGGGTGAAGATATCGGATGTTCGTGGAATTATAGCGCTGAAACAGCGTCAAAAAATCGGCTACACAACCAAAGCGCGGATTGTAGCGCGGTTATCCATGAGCAGCTAACCCACCTCCTCCGTTGTCCGCTATTCTATATATATTAAATAAATATGTTTAATATATATATATATAAATATATTAATATATATATATATATATTAAACAGTATAAGTAAATAAATTAGTATTTAGTACTATGTTATTACTGTAGAAGAGACACACCTGCACCGCTCTATGAAGTTAAGATATTATAAAATGATCTTCAGTAATTTTACGTACGAGTCATTACAAAAATGAATGATTATCATAAAGTTACAAATCCCATTCTGCGTCGTGGCTTATAAATGCTCTAATTGCGTATAAATTATACCGTTACGTTAGCTTTCATCCGTACTTTCTACAGATTTCATATCTTCAACCTTTATGGCGGCTATTTCTCCAGAAGTGTGGTGATTTATGTCGGCTCTGATGTTATTTGGGTTAGCTTTGAGGGTAGGTAGAGCGATTTCGGAGGCATTTTTATGAAAGACAAGGGTTATGTGGAGTCGACATTTGAATAATTCAAGGTGTTGACAGAGATATTTGGGAAAATCGTACGTTTATGTATAAACATTATATTGTACAATGCTTTAATATAAGGTATTTTTTCAAGGCTTTGTCACAATAAAAACAACCTCTTAATAAATAAAAATTGAATTATGTCTATACTAATACACATATGTGTACAGTCTCACAGAATACTCAATGTGAAACGGTTCTTGAATTTTTGCTGAATGAGTGAGGATCTCGGAGGGCCTAAAAATGCCGCTAAGTGATGTAAAACGCCGGCTACACAACCAATGCGCGGGATGTGGCGCGGTTGTCCATGAAGAAGACCCGACCAGAAGACCCGTTATCCGCTATACTATAGAAAAATAATCTAATATAAGTTTATTAAACAGTATAAGTAAAGAAATTAGTATTTTAGCGCTGTCACTGTCTAAGAACTTTTTTGTTTCAATTGTGAAACGATCTTAAATGTAATGGCAATAAAGAGTGAAAAAAATGTATGTCTATGTGCCTTGTCCCTGATTAAAAAAACTTATTTTAAAGTATTGAAAAATAAATCTTATTGTAAACTGTATATTTATAATACGTAAGAAAATAATTATTAAAACAATTCAAATATCATAATTTTCAATGATCAGATGTAAGCTGCATAAGATTGATATAGTCAATTTAGATAATAGAGAATCAGGAAAATTAGGATCATAAATGTAGTTTATTGTATTAAAACTGCTATTAAAACTAGTTTATTGTATTAAAACTGCTTAACTTAAAACTAATTAATATTTAGTGTAAACAATTCTATGAACGTGTAATTTGTTCTGTCTCATTCACCCGCCGGCTGAATGCTTTACCTTTACGTATTTGCGTCTCTATGAACCCGATTTATCGTTTCATCCAATTTGATATCACAATGATTCTAAGAAGTTTCACATCAAAAAGTTTTATTTATAAACAGAATCTGTAGAATGCTAAACATTAATTTTGTTTCTTTGTTTACAGAGCAACAAATTTATTTATGGAAAGTGTATAAGATACACGTACACTGCCGGCCAAAAGTTTAAACCAGTCCATAACAACGCAATCATCTCTTAATTGTATTAAAAATCGGTAAAATAAAGTGAATAATAAAAAATATACTTCGGATTATTCTATTGTTCATAGCGAATATCTTAAGTCACTATTATTTAAGTTTACGTTATCAGATAGGTAATAATATAACTTAACATGTACCTAATCATCATAATTTCAGCCATAAGACGTCCACTGCTGGACATAGGCCTCCCCTTCGGACCTCCATGGATACCCATCGGTGGCGACCTGCATCCAGCGTCTTCCGGCGACCTTTATAAGGTCGTCTGTCCACCTTGTGGGTGGACGTCCCACGCAGCGCTTGCCGGTCCGTGGTCTCCACTCTTTTCGGCTTACTTTAAAAGTGTTAGAGTGGAGACCTAATATAATATAACTTAACTTAATATTATATAACTATATATAACTTTACTTAATAGTAACATAATATAAATTAAGTTATTAAAACCATAATTTCAGTATATGCTTTCGTAACGACATAATATTATATAATCTAACCTGTGTTATATTATATAATATTATGTCAATCATGCGTGTAATTATAGCAAATAAAATACACATAAAATAAGATACGTCCTTTTAGGAGGCTCTGATGGCACAATAGTGGCAATATAACCGTCTAACTGCGCACATTGCAGTCGTTTGAATGTAGCCTGAACTCCAAATACAAAATTATTGTGTCAGTATTCACTCGATATCAGCATTCAGCAAGTGTCAAGTGTGTTTAAACTGTGCTGAATTGAAATTTCCCTCTTTGTAAAGCTGTTGGTGTGATTTCACAGACACTTTATATGCGCAATTCAGGCTTTTATTTCTTTCATAACGTGTAATGTCACTTGGTATTCCCTTTGGGCGCTAGCTTACATATTGTTTTATCGATTGTAACGAATAAAGCGCTAAAGAGGCTGTCGTTTTTGATTCTAATGTAATCGTATTAGGCTTTATTAAAAGATCCCAGTTTTAGCTTTGAAATTTAAGCAATGTTTTCGATTCTTCGAAATAAATGTGTTACAAATATTTGGGCTAGGAAATTGTTGAGTAAACTCTAGTAAGATATTGTACTATTTTGTACAATTACCTTCCAGTTTCCATTTTACTATGATTTCAGCTCGATACCTTCCCAACCAAGTAAACCATACAAAATTCTTTAAGCAATCAATCTTCTTTATATGGAAATAAATCAAACTTCCTCTTTTATATTAGACTATCTGATCCGGCAAAGTTTTTTTGACCATCGTTACAGTGACGGAATTCTAATATTTTTTGTATTAAAGAATACTCATTGTGAACTATAACAGTTGGAATATTTAAATTATAGGTTCTGCAAAGTCGTATTACATTATTATATTCTGTTTCTTATCTTATAAGGACTTTTGGAAATAATATATTGAAAGCTTAGATTACATTACTGGCATTATAGTAAATATTACTAATTTTTTAATATTTTACAGCCTATTTCCAGGGACTAGTGTAGCTTACCAATAATAAATGATTTTTCAAATACCTTATATAGTATCGGAACTCATTCAATTCAAATGAACAAGTCTTTTCTCTGTTTAGTATTACTATTGTAAAAATTACAAGTTAATTTTCTTTTCAATTAAGCGAAATTAGCCATTAACTGACCAATTCTAGGCGCGTCGTGAGGCAATTTGAGCCTCGATTTCAGAATCTATGATCAGAAAAGAAAGTAATATAGTTTTGTAATAACTATTATATGTATTCTGGAGTTTTTCTGATAACATCATATTAGGCTTATTGTGATTATTTCCAGTACAGTAAGTTGATTTGATAATGGGTCGCAAGAAAATTAAGAATTCTTTAGTATAGGGCGTCATAGTGTGAATAAGTTTGGAAAGCCGTTTTGAGTTTGATCTGTTTATATCTTTTTAATGGCAAACGAGCAGTACCAGAGCAAACCTTATAGAGCCGTGGGTTCGTTGCCGGCCTTTAAGGACGCTCTTTTCTGGAAGGTCCCCAAGTCGTATTGATTTGGAAATACCTCTGCCATCAGCTGATTCCACAGAGTAGTAGTGCGCGGTACAAAATGCCTTAAAAACGTTCAGCTATGAAACAATAAACATAGTTTTGTTTATAGTGTAGCGAACAACAGAGAATGTGGGTCTCGTATATAGTAAGAGAACACCGCCTTTCATGGACAACCATGGTTGTGTTGACGGCTTTTTACGCCACTTAAGCGGCATTTTTAAGGATATCCTCAAACACTCAGTGAAACACAGTACAAGTACGACGTTGAGCATTCTGTGATCGTTTTGATAAAGATGTCATATCGGCTATGTGAATAATCTAATATCCTCGATGTGTCATCTATTTGGATAGCGGGTTGGCGGAATGTTTCCTTCAATATTATTGGATCGAACGATCAGTATTGGTTACAGTCCCGATGAGAATTTGAGAGCAATCTAAATAAATAGGAATTGTAAATGGCGCAGAAGTGTCGGAGCGATTCGAGAAATAGCTGCTCGGGTAAGAATGTTGATTTTCTGCGTCAATCAATGTTACTTTTATTGGATGAGAGGCTGTATTATTTGCTTATGTCTTTTATTTGTGCTATCATATTTTAGCTTAGCAAACATATTGAATTGGTATTTAATAATTTTAAATTATATGTGTATAAATATTTTTTTCATGGTATAGTGGACAACGGAAAAGGTATCCTTTATGGTAAGGAAACACCGCCGCAGTAGCATTTTTAAATGCCTTAAATATCATCATTCACTCAGCGAAACAGTAGAAGTACAGTTTCAAGTACAACTACCATTACACGCTGAGTATTCTGGGAGTCCGTGGTATCACTTCGGACGAACCAGCCCAATTATTGCTTTAGCATATGCTTCAGCATGGATGTATCTTTTATTTGTGCAAGCATATTTTAGCTTTACAAATATTTGAAATTGGTATTTAATAATTGAAAATTATTTGTTTATATTTTACATTTTTCGTATGTAATATAGACATAGCTGAGTGACAATTAAAATACTATTCTTTCAATATCTTGAAAAGTTTACAATTTAAAAATCTGAAAGCAAATGAGAATCACCTAAATCGGTCCACGAACGGCGAGATAGGAGTGGAACAAAGAAAAATACGCAAATAATTCCCTTTTAGATTTTTGTAAGGGTCGGCTGAAAATCTTTATGGTTAAAAATACACAACATTTTTGCTTTTAAACACTTGTTTAATTAATACCAGGGGCTTCCGGATTTACAACTGGCCGGATAACCTCAAATAGGCTATGCATTTTAATAAAAAATCCGTCACGGATCACTGCTTCCAAATTTTACATTACGCACGACATTTACGAGCCATTGTCAAGGTAATAAAATTTTAATCTCAGCTCAGAAATATCCGCTGAGGAAATTAAACTTTTATGTCTATGTCAGAGACGGTGATTCATTTAATATTAGGTTTCTGGGAGTGCCATGTTTTTTTTTGAATTGACTATGCGCTGTCGGCATAAGGCCTCAACAGCTTCTCGCGGACTTTTGGGCCGAGAGATTAGTTCACAACCGCGACAGGCCTCCTGCGAGACACGAACCTTGGCTTGAGCCATCGCGGCGACGTTGGCCGCCTGGGCGGCCGGCCGGAAGCTCACCGGAGTGCGGTTCGCGACCAATATTGGTCC
>DWCF01001720.1:0-28227 GCA_018230265.1 Delias oraia | reverse complement strand
GTGTCGTCATAGAATCATTCATGAGTATTATCTGACAATATTATCATACTAATTTTGAAAGAAAAATATCGTATATTAGGACTCGGACATGGAAGTCTGCTGACCAGAACCCATAATCCTACTGCTCACGCAAAATAGGCGCAGTAATGTCGTCGAGTTGCGGAAACCAGCCCGTCTTACAATTACAATCACATTACACTATCGTAATACAAGCTTTGGTTGTGTTGCCGGCTTTTAACACCACTTAAGCAAAATAGTACTATTTCACGATTGTATTGTGTGAGCTAATTGTATCACTTTGGACCAGCCGTTCCAATTAGTGCGACAGCATGGCTCTTCACGGGTAAGACAGTGTTAAGACACTGGCTAAGCCACTTTTAAGCTCTAAGTTTAATAAATTATTAATTTTCATCCGAACCGAGGATTGAAGTGGATACCTCTCGCTTCGTGGTGTGCTTATAAGATCACTTAGCTATGTGCTAGCTCTTTTATGAGTTTACTAGTGCCATTTTCATATTTCTCACTTCATGATGAATAGACAATTAATTTATTTTTCTAAATTCAGTATAAGTCAATCCACCAGAGATATTATTATGTTTCCTTAAAAAAGACCTTAGTTATTTGACAAATATGATGAAATATGAATTATTTTATAAAACTTTTACCTTTAATAAAAACATTTTGCGTAGTTGTACAATACAAACACAATAAGTGTAAAACACAATCGTAGAATACAGTTTTCCATTAAATTTGAAATCTTTAATAAAATCGCAGTGCAAACACCATCGATCTTACGCGACGGTGTGACAGGCACCCCTTAAGTAGGAAATGAAACTCCGGATTAGAAACTTTGTATACAGTTCGTTCTAATATAAACTTTAATATTCAATATTAGTTCCTTTGCTATTATCTGTTTGTTCAAACTTGTTTTGAATCATCGCATAAGCTAAATTCGGTGCCGAGTCATAGTCGATTCAGTTATTTAGTAGAGGTTTTTATAACCAGAGGGAGGCTCTATCGTTTATTAACTGAACTTATAATTTTCTATTCAATATCATTTTTTAATGGTATACCTGACAACGGAACAGGTGAGTCTCTTATTGATAAGAGTACACCCCGCCGACCATGGACAAACGCGCCACTGTCCGCGTATTGGTTGTGTTGTTGGCTTTTCACGCCAATTATGCGGCATTTAAAAGGGCCACCGACATCCTCACTCATTCGACGAAACAGTTGAGCACTGTTTCAAGTACAATTACCTTTTTACGCTGAGTATTTTGTGAGCCCGCGGTATTCACTACGGACGAGCCAGCTCAATTAGTGCGTGCGCATATGCTTCACGATAGCTCTCCCATGGGTGCAACAGTTAAGGCATTGTCAAACTCTTCCAGAGACCGAAAAAATTATAAATTAAATTATAATTAATAATTTATCTGGACCGGGATTCGAACCCGAAACCACTCGTTTGCTGGTAGCCATTAGACAATTTAGTGACGAGGTTCAGTCTTGAAAGTCTTATGGGGTTTTATTATATGATTCTTTATTTTTTATCAATTATGAAATGAAAAGATTTGGTTGTTATTTGTATGTTTACATTGAATAAGCGCCGAAATTATTTGACCGATTTTAGATTTTTTTTCACCCTTAGGAAGCTGCACTATCCCCAAGTAATATGTGTATTATTAAAAAAAATAGGTTACCTTTTAAAAATAGGATTTATCCCAAGGTGTGAAAAAATACTTATTAAATGAGTTCACAAGAAGAGTGTATTGCATAATATAGATATGTATATTAAAATGTTTCTGAATTCTGATTTTCTAAATATTTCTGATGTTCTAAAAACCAGTGAGCTAATTGTTTTCATAGATAAAAAGACAAGGGCGGAGGCGAGTCTCCTTGATGGTAAGAGACCCTATCCATGGACAACCGCGCCGAATGCCGCACTTTGGTTTGTTGACTTCTCTTCAGTCTTGCATCGTGTTCTGTGATAAAATATTTTCACCTTATTCTTTCCAAGCATCGTTGTGCATAAAAGGATAAATACCAGTTGCTAGTTTAAATATTTTTCTAGTTCAATGGGAACGGTTTGCAAAAACAGTTTTCTTTAATCTCATATACACAAGGGCTTTGTCAACGCTTCGCATAAACTCTTTCTAAATCCGATGCAAACTCTACTAGTGTTTTAAGTTGGTCCTACTGTTGTTGTAGTATAAGAGCTAGTAACAACTAAATATACCATTAATTCATTTGTTTTTAAATTAAACTATTTTTTTTTTGAGTTTAATAATCAGCGTGGAATGGTACTTGTACTATGTTTCACAGATTGAGTAAGGATATCGGGGGCCCTAAAAATGTCGCTTAAGTGGCGTAAAAAGCCGGTAACACCATCATGCGCGGACTGTGACACGGTTGTTCATGGGGAGCCGGTGTTCTTTTACCATATAGTAGACCCACCTGCTCCGTTGTCCGCTATCCCATAATTTTTTTTATAATACTAAAAAAGGAAAAAAACTTAGTCCTATAGTTTTACCTGGGCGTGTAAATGTTTTATTACATAATAAGGATTTTTTTTTATTAATTTTTGTGATATAATGACTCTTCTGATTAATAATTTTCCTCTCTAAACTAATATATCAAAACAATTTCTAAATGATTTCATATAACATATAACTCGCCTATTAATATTGCGCTCTTATTCTATATTCGTCTATATTTCAAGCGGCAATCCCAGTACAGTAAGGTTTTTAATTTCCTGAAGCCCGCTTGATCCAGGTTCAGTGTGAGCGAGTCTGTATTTACGGTCGTGTCTAAGTGTACTGCGATCCTTATTCCGTTACTACTTTTCTAGTGTTTATTTACTAATGGATTTTAATTAGTTTTTAAAGTACTGATTTTAGAAAAGAAATCTATACTTTACTGAAATAGGTTATTGTGTAGTGAAGTTTACCACTAATCTAAGTTTTACACCAATTAAATATGTATATGGAAAATAGGATGGCATATTTTATATGGTTTTACATTTTAATTAAAATTATAGAAATTAATATAAATTTTGTCTAACTTCAATGCACCATACTCTTGTCGGTTGAAAAGGAAGTCTGGAAGGAAGAAAAGTTACAGTATTCATTAGTTACTGACTGTTTACTCGTTAAAAATACAAAGTATAAATATAGCGGGAGTGTTTGGCAATAAACTTTACATATCTGTCTCATAGGAAAAAAGAGGCCATTGAAGATCCAAACTTTGCTATCAAATACATAATGTAACGACTTTTACAACCTTTGCTATTAAAAATAAGAAAAATTATACGCAAAGCTGTTTATTAAAAAATTTTATATCCCCCAAGTCTCTGAAATATCGGCTTACAAAGGAAACTCGGGAAAACTTTGGGAAAAATCTAAGAGGGGTTAAAAACGAACAAGTATAAAAGAAATTTCTCACATAACCCGATAGCAAAGTTTTAGAATTGGTGACAGCAATAGGGCTTAATAAATCACTAAGGAATTTTGAGTGCTGTTTACGGCTTACCAAAATATCTTTGACGGGAAAACTTTCTTAGCGTAAGATTACAAATTCATTTTCTTCACAGAACTAGCCAGATACTGAGTTACGTTCCACAAAACAAAAAAATATTCCATACAAATGTAATGAAGAATAAAACTCATATACATGACTTTTAACATTGATTAAAAACATATAAACATGTATTACTAGCAAAATGTTACTCATCATAATATTCAAATGATGTGAAAATTTACTTTTCAATTTCCTTAAAGAAATGATGAAAAGTCATTTTATTTCACTTAGTTTAAAGAGTTTAATAATTAATTTAAAAGTATACATATTGTATACTAAGCCTATATTTTCAGAAAATACGAAACATAAATCTGTTAGCTTATTTTTGAATAGAAATGATGTCTTCCCCGAATTGTTAGACACAACTCATACAAGACGTGTCTCTAAAAGTTGCACGAAGATATAATATTGCATTCATTAAAATAATATATCTACACTTAGAATTAACATTTTTAAATGAAATGAACTTTTAGTATTTGCTTCTAGAATAAACAAAATTTAAAATTCATAATTTAATGATTGCATCTCATAATGGCTCAGTTTCACACCCTTCTAAGCAAATTTTCCGTCTTATATTCATCTTATTAAGAAAATTCATATTCACGCTACCAAATAACCTCGTCTAAGCATGAACTCATTTTAATATGCAAATGCCGAATACATCGTGATACCTTACAAATTGAATTGAGAATTTGAGAAAAGCTTGGTGCATGTATAAAGTTTTACTTCGTAAGTAAAACTCGATATGCAGTATCAAGTTTTCGAGTATAAAACTCGTCTAATCTCTACAATGGATATGTATGTAATTTAATAACAGATTTTTCTATATCGGTACTCGTTAATACTTTTGTAGAACATGTAGATAGCTGTCGTTATACAGAAATTGTATTAGATTCGGTTCTATAAAATTAATTGCCATTTTCAATTAACCTATACATTTTCTTAGTAGTAAATTAGTTAAACTGTGTAAAATTACCTAATAAAAACGCGCACTCTAAAAACTTTCGAGTTCTCGGATGGTTATACGTTCATCCTTACAAAAGGAAGAAATACTTTTAACCCTACTTAGTTTTCATTAGTACATAATCACTTAATTGCAACAATTAAGTATTGCTCTGTTAGTTAAAATTATGTAATAAAATTCCCTATAAAGAATTCGTATTTGTTCTGAACACAATATAATTGTTCACAGAGAGTTCACGACTAAGGGTGATCACAAAACTCCGACGCGAATTAAGTACAAGGTCAGTTCACTTCAAAATTTTTACTCGGATGAAGACATAAATCACAATCATTTGGTTAATATTCAATAACATTAAAATTTGTTACTATTTCAAAACTGACGATCGAAACCTTTGCCTAGAGGGTAACTTTTAAAATTATTACGCATTAAATTGAATTATTACTTTCACAGACTTCTCCTTATATTATTACCGTAATAAAATATAATGCAATGGTACTTAAATAAATGTAATTCTGGTAATAGTCATTGTTACATAGAGTAAAAAATTGTACTAAAATTTTATTTGTTCAGTCAACCATATTTTATATAAACAAAGATTATTTATCAATAGTTAAACAACTAACGAATCTTAAATTAATGATATATAATCTAATATATATAATGATATATGATATGTAATGATATATAATCTAATGTCCTGTTTAATAATTATAATTAAGATTGAGAGCCTTAGAGAGCTACATAGCTAAATGATTTTAAATGTCTACCATGATGCGTGAGGTATCGGGTTCGAATCCCGGTCCGAACATTTATATTCGGTCTCTGGAAAGGCTTGACGGTGGCCGAGCGAGTTTCTTAATTCTGTGGCACCCGAGGGAGAGCCATGCTGAAGCATATGTTTACGCACTAATTGGACCCGTTCGTACGAAATGATACATGGTACATGGGCTTACAGAATTCTCAGCCTAAAATGGTAATTGTAATAATTTGAAACGATACTTCTACTATGTTGCACTGAGTGAGTGAGGATATCAGAGGCTCTTAAAAATTCTGCTAAAACGGTGTAAAAAGCTGACAACACAACCAATACGCGGACTATGGCGCTGTTATACATGATCGTTAGTGTTCTCTTGCCATATAAGAGACCCACCCGTTCCGTTGTCCGCTATTCCGTAAAAAAAAATATAAAACCAAAAAACGTCAGTTTGTTTTGGGCTTAATAGTAAAGTTTTTAACCGCACCCAGTATTAATTCGGTACTAATTCCCAACCACATACATTTCAAGGCATTATCGACTATTAATTGCTACCGTAACAAAAATAGCCTGTAATTTCCTAGGTTTCGGATTATGGCTCGTTTCTACGCTAATAGGATTGGTAATTAGTGCCATTTCCTTCTTAATATTCTTTTATTCTTCATCTCTGCTTTATATTTTCATCTATCAATACATGTAGCAATTTCATACAAAGATGCTGTAGAGTCATGTTAACATAATCTTATGTTGTTATTCATTGCTTCCAAATTATGCTAATTTAAATATGTAGAACATATTAAAAATCAATTGTTTTTCTTTTTTATTTAGCAACATTGTTTTTCATTTATCACTTTTGTCAAGAACGTTATAATAAATTATATCTATAATGTAATGAAATAAAATGAAGAATCTTAAATGATCCGAGTGAGTTCTGAAGTGAACTTCATTTTGATGTCTCTTTTCTGTCTCTTTAAAAGGAAAACATCCTCATTCGTATTGAAAGCAGATATTTTTAAATAATTCACAAGCAAATGAGTGTAGTTAATAAATCAGCATAACATCGACCCTCGTAATTCTAAAGGGAAAAATTTAAATTATTCAGTTTCTTTGCCCATCTGCGTTCTTTGAAATTTGTAATCGAGAAATGTTAATCGTTAAATAATTTACAATTACTTTGTAATAATTAAAGCTGTTAATCAGTAAGACGAAAGGTTTTAGTTGAGGAAAACTATTCGGATTGCCATAAATAGAACTGTTAAGACGATTCACTGTTGCTATGGTAACGCGCTTTCGAAATTTTTATTTATATAACAAAAAACAAAATGCATCAATGATCTGTGATTTTTGTTTTATTTAAATATTTTTTTAAGTTTAATCTATTTTTTGGCGGTGTATTTGACATAAGTTTACGTTTTGTATAAATAAAAACAAAAAGATAATCTGATTGTCCATGCTTAGAAAGGATATTTTATTTTTATGTAGTTTCAATTCTTTTTATAAATTTAATCTATTATAACTATACCTATTCTAACTAAATAGACTACAATCTTAAATGTGCCATCTCATTATAATAATAACGCAAGAAATACTAAGATTTTCGTATAAAAAAAGATCAAGTTGTCTTTTCCGACCTTTGATGATTTTTCATGGCATTTATTAGGGTTCGTTTTAAATGCTAAATCGTTTCGATTCCTGGTGGTGCGGCATATTGAGCGCGTTCATTTGTAAATAGCTAGGCGTGAGAACTTTATAATACCTCCGATTCCGTATCCTATAAATATTCATTTAAAATAGATAAATTTAGTTTACTAAAAAATGCCACTTAAACTTTTCGAAAACAAAAATTATGTTATCAACATAGTTCTATTCTAGTCATTTATTACGAAACAATTATATTTTAGGCAAGCACCGAACTCACTAGCTCAATTGTTTTGCATTAAAAAGCAGATATAACAATCTGTCAACGGTTGACGTATAATTGAATCTTTCAAAAGTCAATGTTTTTAAATGTCAGTGGGAGAGAATCCTAAAAGCGTTGAGGGGATGTATGAGGTAACGATCTTCAAAAACTCGTATGTTTAATCACGCAGCCGTATTTTTTACATGAATTTCATATTTTTATTTCCCATCGTTAGAGATTTTTAATTCCAACCTTTTCATAAACGATGCTTGGATTTATATTCAATTTTTTAATTACCAACGGTCTGCGGATAATCTATTTTAAGGCCTAATTGAAGGAAAATCAAGATTGAAAATAACTTTTTATTAATTTTAAATGTTTATCCTAATGCAGCCAATAATTATAATATGATTTACTTTAAAATTTTGCCTTTTCCGATTTTTATAAATGATATATTAATATTTAATATCAAAAAAGTAATGTTCTGAATTATAATGCTTATTTCTTATATTTCAATCACTTTTTTTACAGGTATTGTGTTTATTAGTTAAAGTGAAGCGTCTTTGATGTGAAAATTGCCTTCCATGCTTACCTCAATTACTTTGAAGTCAAAATTATCATTTAATGTTCTAAACAGATTAAATAAATTCTTATTTGCTCAGTAAAATTAAATTATCTATACGTTTCATTGCTTTACACTGAACTTATGGTATCTTTTAAATGGTAGTTGACACCAAACACCTCTTAAGTTAATTAATTTTCAATTTATTAAATGCTATATTAAAAAAAACTGATAATTTAAGATGCTGTGTGTTTTACAGATACCTGGCTATAGAAACGACTACGACAAAAGAGGAAAAACGTGACTTATATATTTTTTTAATAACAAACTATTCAGTAAATTAATTCAACAAAATTTACAAAAAACTACTGTATAACTTACAAAATACAATAAATTACAGTTACAGTTATATCACTTTACCTTTACTTATAAGATAATTTGAAAAATGTCTATTTTTTTATATACCTAGTATGGTGGACAACGGAGGAGGTGGGTCTCCTAAATGTAAGACAACACCGCCGTCAATCAACAACAACGCCATAGAGTCCGCGCATTGGTTGTGTTGCCGGCTATTTACGAGACTTAAGCGGCATTTTTAAGGGCCACCGATATCCTCACTCTGCGAAACACAGTACAAGAACGGTTTCACGCTGAGTGATCTGTGTGCCCGTGGTATCACTTCAGACGAGCCGGCCCAATTAGTGCGTCAGCATACACTTCAGTTTTAGTTTTTGCAAAAGCACTTCAGCGTGTGAGCAAGAGAATATTAAAGATATTGTTTCAAGTAAAACAACATTTACGAATGCTTAATTTTAAGTAAAGTTATTTGAAACTCGTTATCTATAGCCCATATTGTATGAATGATAATGAATTGTTGGCGAAGTGTTGACGGGGTGAGTTGGACGGGATCCAGGTTCAAATCCAAGCAATTAGGATTACACCTGCAAGCTTTGTACAGGATGGTACAGATAATAATATTATTGTTTTTTATATGTGCATCAATTTAGGTCTATTTCTTTCTTGTATATAGCTAATCTATACTATATTATAACAAAAAAAAATTTTGTTGAAATTAAAAATCAAATAAGCATTTATTCAAATAGCCCAATTTTAGGTACAATTAAAAGTAAAGCTACCATTGGTTCGGAAGATATACCTCTACGAGAAGAACCAACAAGAAACTCATAGGGTTTAATTTTTTTTATAGCCAAATTTATAATAGTTGATTTATTAATTAATTTAACTATTAGTTAATTTAAAAGGTACCAATTTGACCTTGTGTAGAAGTTTCCATGTACATGTTTGTGACGTCGTATGTTGTAACTCTGCACCCGTGGGAGAGCCACGCTGAAGCATATGCTGACGCACTAAATGGGCCGGCTCATCCGAATTGATACCACAGGCTCACAGAATACTCAGCGCGAAACGGTACTTCTACTTCTTTTCGCAGAGTGAGGATATCTGAGGCCCTTAATAGTACCGCTTCATCATCATAATTTCAGCTGTAGGACGTCCACTGGTAGACATAGGTCTACCTTTCGGACCTCTATGGGAGTATTTGCCATAATCGTCACGCTTGGCAGGCGGGTTGGCGATCGCAGTTAGGTAAAGTACCGCTTAAGCGGCGTAAACTGCCGGCAACTCAACTAATGCGCGGACCATGGCGCAGTTGTTCGTGGGCGGCGATGTTCTTTTATCATATAGGAGAGCCACCTGTTCCGTTGTCCGATATAGAATTAAAAAATACATATATATATATATATATACTGAAAGTATCTTGATAATTCTTTCATCAATAGAAAGCTACATAGGTTGTATATATTGTGGTAATCAAATTTACAAAGTAATTCGAAGAAAAACATTAATATTTCTTACGAAGGCCGCCTTCACGATGAAAGATATATGATTGAGTTTTAGAAAACCGTTACTGAAATTTATAAAGCCTATAAAAAGACCGCGTTGGAATATCTCTTTCATAATAAAACTACAGTTGTCGGTTTCGCTGGTTCAAGTAGAGAATTTGTAATAAATATATATTAAAGCATAAATAAAACCATAAACTACAAACACAATAATTTCAAAGAAGAATTTAAAATGTCTCAATTCATAGTAAACTCCGGCTCTATCTATATACAAGAAAGTCACTTAGGAACATCCTATATAATGAAATAGTAATATCGTCTAATCCAGAGGTCATGCTGGCCAACACAGGTTACGTAATACATAGATACCGCTCTAATTCCTATGTGATTACTGAATGTATACATTTAGTTCAGAGTTCATTGCTTGAATGCTCTATGTATGAATTAATCTGTGGGTAGTCAGTCATTTGTATTAGAATAAGGTAGATGCTACACATCCCTAGCCAATTGCTTTAAACAGATTACTATTGCGAATTGTCTGATTTAAGACATCTTGAAGTGGAGATGTGAATTAAATATATACGCCACGTTTCCGACAGTCTATTCTACACATAGAACAAAAAGTTGAACTTCACGATACAACATAACAATTAAGTAAATTAAAATTTAGGCTTTGAATAAACTTTTAGATAATATAATAATAATATATAACTGGTGGCAATATTATAACAAATAATATTATGTAATTAACAAACGACTTCACTGTATTTCTTTAATAGATGGCGTGGTAACAAATATAAATTCAGTTTAATTTTATTTTGGGTCCTATTTAACATCTCTGCATGTTTTAATGCAGCATGTGATATTTTAGTTACCTACAGAAAAATTATATTTTACAAAATAAGATAATTTATAGAAATTTACCAACATAACATATTTTAACCTTTTTTTAAGTTTTTAAAAAAAGGTTTTATTCACAAAAGTTTATTTAATTCGTGTAATCATATAGTCATCATAATATTATGTAATCGCTATATTACAGTTTTGATATATTATGATGCGATTAATAATGAGGTTTCTAGGAGAGCCATGCTGACGCACTAATTGTCGGCTCGTCCGGAATGATAGCATGGGCTTACAGAACACTCAGCGTAAAATAGTACTTGTAATGGGTTTCGCTGAGTAAGTGAGGGTATCCGAAGCGTTTAAAATGATACCTCTTAGGCGACGTAAGTACCGGCAACACAGCCAAAGCGCGGATTGTGATGCGATTGTCCACGTACGGCGACTATCTCTTACCATAAAGAAGACCTGCTTGCTTCATTACCATTCAATAAAAAGAACAAGTTTTATAGTTGTAACATGTCAATTTCAACCTTGTAAACGAATGCTCCCTTGAGATCTCCAAGGACACTATGTTAGTGTCAATTAAAACATGGATGACAGTATACGTTACTCTAAGTGTATAATGAAAAAAAATAGTAGTCATTACAGTATTTTATTATTTCGTGTTATTTTAAAGCTCTCTAATAATAATCTTATAATAGGATGTTTTTATGTTAGATAAACTTTTTCATTATACCGATGATACATTGAAGTTATTCTAATCAAGAAGGTAGTTTTCAAAATAATGAAATATGCCTACATATTACAAAAATAAGAACAAAAAGCTATATTTTTGTATTGGCTTTTGCATAATACCGCTTCAATTAGCGACGCCGTGACAAATTAGTAAGGGCATTGTTTAGTTAGGGAGTGGCTTTGATCCATACTTCTTAGTATTTAATAATTAAACATAATTTCATAACAGTTATGCCTGTTCATAGAGTATAGTCGTATGTCAGACACATTTCTGCGTCTTATACTATTCTTCTCCGGTATCAAGTTTCCTCGCAAGGCAGTACAAGTACTACTTCATGCATATATTATGTACCTAAGTGGCATTATTCTGGTAGAGGCAGCCAAATAAAGCCTCACAACGGTAAGACAATCTTCAGATTCATCGAGTCTTTCTAAAAAACCAATATGTTTCATAAATAAAATTTGTAATTCTATGTAGATCGGGAATCGAACATAGTTCCCCTATTGTCACGTTACCATAAACCGGTCGCGACGCGCACTGATGATATGCAAATACATTGTCAGACATATGGATAATTTCCTATCTGAGTAATATTATTGAATATTGACAGCGAGCTATGGAAAGGGCTAAAATTGAAGTTTCGCTACGTGTTCGAATCAGTAATGAGGAGATCCGTAGTTGAACTAAAGTTATCGACATAGCCCGCCAAATTAGCAATCTGAAGTGGCAATACACAGGCCACATCGCACGTAGAGCGGTTAGCCTCTGGGGCCGAAAAGTGTTAGAGTGGAAACCACGGACTGGCAAACACAGCGTGGGACGTCCACCCACAAGGTAGACGACCTTATAAAGTACGGAAGACGCAGGATGCAGGTTGCCTCCGATAGGTATGCATGAAGGTCGAGGAGGAGACCTATGTCAAGCAGTAAACGTCGTACGGCTGAAATGATGATGATGATGATAGTATTCAATAAAACTGAACGTCTCAATAATATGTGAGGTTTTATTGAGAAATTAATCTACAACAGAACTATCAGAAAAATTATATGACTTGTTTCTAGCGTTGTGTAAAAGAAAAATATAATTTAATATTATTAAAAAAATCATTCGCCAGGACAAAGATTAATATCAGATGCGTGAACCACTAAACTAAAAGGGTGCTTGTTATAGATCATAACGTTGTAATTTAGAAGTTGTCAAAGAATTTATGTCGCAAACAGTTGGCTAATAAAAGATACCGTAAAGCTAATGTAAGATAAACATTCGGATGATCAAAAGAGGATAGTTATTGTAATATATTTTGTGAAAGTGACAGTGACCGTTTGTTTCAGAGAATAAACAGTAAATAAAATGGTATATACACAGGTCATTGAAGAGGAAAATATTCGCTTGATTTGCATCTAGAACAACAGTTTTTAATCATTAGAGGTGGATCCAATACGAGCCCACTTTTAAAGTGCTATCATTACTCACAGTCGAGAGCATGAGGCTCTCAGCTAAGTTATTTTATCGGTTTACCATGAAGCGAGAGGTATCGGGTTCGAAAACCGGTGACAGTGGCCGGGCGAGTGTCTTAATATTTTCACATCCGTGGAAGAGTCATTCTGAACCTTATGAGGATGCACTAATTGGGCCGGCTCGTCTGAAGTGATACCAAGGGTTCACAGAATACTCAGCATGAAATAGTAGTTTTACTTGAAACGGTGCCTCCACCGCGTTTCGCTGAGTGAGTGAGGATATTGGAGGCCCTTAAAAATGCCGCTTAAGTGGCTTAAAAAGCCACACAACCAATGCGCGAGCTGTAGCTCGGTTGTCCATGGGCAGCGGTGTTCTCTTACCTCTTAGGAGACCCACCTGCTCCGCTGTTCGCTATACTATAAAAGATATATCATTTGCCTGACAAAGACATTTATTAAAATCGTTAAATATACTACTTTTTTATAGTTACTTATACTTAAATAAGTTAAGTTTAGTTATAAGTAATACTTATACTTAATTATACTTAAATAGGTGAACATCTAAATCTATCTAGGTGAAATAAAGGTGAACATCTTATAGTTTCATGTATATTTTCTACTCATTGACGCCCAATATTTGTAGTATTGACTTGTAGTAGAATAACTGATAATTTTACAAGTTTTTAGCGGTAGAATTTAAATTCTTATAAAGTTTTCTGTTTTAGCTGGAAAAAGATTTTAATTTTTTAACACATCTTCGATACTTATTTCCAGCTACAGTTGAATATTATTTAATGTCAATTAGAGTAGTGTTAGTAAATAAAAGTGAACAGAATATTTTATAGAAGCTTTTATTAAAATAAAAAAGACAATAGAAATATAATATTCTATAGAAACTTAATTAACTACAGTTCCTGAATTTTTCACAAATCTTTTCGAACGCATGCTTTAAATTTTAAATTTTATTACCGAAATGGTTACTCAAACTTGAATTCAATACTGATTTCATTTTGTATTAATTGCTATCAAACCATGATTAAGAACTCAATAATACCATTGTACGATATAAAATTAACTTCTTACGCTCTAATTTCAAGTATATAATAATTTAACTACAGTCAAAACCTGATATAGCGACATTAAAGGGAACGTACTGTATAATATGTAATTGCTGACGTTACATCCGATAGTTGTTTTAACCAATACAGATACACAAGTACAGTTGTTGAGTATTTGTATTATCTAGTATAGGTTAGGTATGTGAACTTGTTGTCAAAGGAAATAAAAATATTTATTTAGAAATAATTAGAATACAAATCAAGATTTCAATCACGCAGTCATTTAGCGCAATAAACAATTGATGTAAAATATGCAAGCTCAGAAAATAAATAGGATATCGATGAAGTTTCATCGTTGTAAGCGATATGTTGATGTATCCGATGTTGTTATAGGCGGTATGTGTACTAAATAGTTTATTCGGGAGGGACTTTACAATCTGGCTGTAATTATCGATCGGTCGTTGTAAACGATTTCATTAACGGTTTCGACTGTATATTATTAAAAAATAAGGAACAAGATAAGTTTAATATTATTTATGTTTATAAATCTACCACCGATTCGGAAAACTGGCAACGAAGACAAATCGGCAAGAAACTTAGTGCCATTATAAAAGTAAATATAGCAATGTTTATTTCTTCCCATTCGCCCTAAATGTAGTAAGTAGAATACGACCATCCTTCTCAAGGACAATAGCGCTGCCGTAGGCATCTGTAAATGATATAATTCTAGTATCGCCTTCTTGACCAACTGATATGTTATACTTACTTGAAGGTGATCTTATAGTGTTGTTTGCTTGGTCAACGTAAGCATTTACTGGTTCAGTAGTATGCTTATAGATGTGATAAGCTGCAGATGCTTTACTACCAAACCTAACTCTATGTGAACGAATTTCTGCTACTAATTTCTCGTCTGACAGTCCCTTCTGAATAGTCTGTATGCCAATCATATCATTTTCGTCTGCAATTTTCATAAAATCATTGAACTTCCGCCTCATTGCATTGATATCTCCAAATGCCTCTTGTTTTGCTTGTTCTCCTGTCGAATTTATTGTGTTATTGAAACGATCAATTCATTTACGTTTAAAAAAGTTATTCGACTACATATTCTATCTAGTGTATGTCGAACATATATAATTTTATTTATATAATGTACCTATTTTTGACAAGTACTCATGACTTGTAAATAGGTTGAGTTATTTGTTTATATTCGGTTTGTCTGCCGGCTCGTCCGAAAAGATACCATGGCCTTACAGAATACTCAGCGTGAAACTGTACTTTTAGTGTGTTTCGCAGAGTGAGTGAGGATATCGGAGGCCCTTGAAAATGCCGCTTAAGCGTGTAAAGCGGCGTAAAAAGCCAGCAACACGACCAATGCGCGGACTGTGGCGCGGTTGTTCATGGCCCGCGGTGTCTCTTACCATGTAGGAGACCCACCTGTTATGTTGTTCGCTATAGAAAAAAAATAGTTTCAACTAAAATTTAATAAATATTTTTAATTTAAAGTATAAAAGTATATATTTTAAATTCAGATATATTATTTTGATACAATTGTGCATCATTATTATTTTTAAAATATAAAAATAATTAACATTAATTAATATTATTATTATTTATAAATCTTTTGAGATACTTACGCAACCAAACGGTTTTTTTACTGTTGTGAGGTAGTTTTCTTGTACCAAGTCGAATACTTAGTTCAATATTTGCAGCGATATCATCGACATACGCCATTGCAAATTCACTGTAAGCCACCATTTCACTTACATTCTTAGGACTCATCTCAGACACGAAGTTCATCATCTCATTCTGGTACAGTTCAGCTTTTTTCATATTTACTTCAGTTTTAAATGTATACAATCTGTCTTTCTCGTGTGGCAGCAGATCTGCTTTTACAATATCTTTTAAATTTGAATGACTTACTAGTTCGCGAGCCCACTCCACACTTTCATTTCTATGTGATTCAAATCGTAAACGAAATTCGCGAACACATAATTTCACAAGGTCAGAAGGTAGTTTAGCTTTCGTACCAGGCTTTATTTCAGCAATCATTTTCAACATTACTGCACATTTATCTATAGGAATCGTTTGTAGCTTTTTTAAGCTTATATGAAATTCTCCATTTAATATAAGAATAGATTGGCCGGTTTTACCTATTCCAGTGACTGGGCAAACCGTAAATAGTCCACTTTCCTGAAATCTTAGCAATTCTGGTATAGACCACTGGTCCATGGTATTTATTTCTATTTTTGTCAAATGTTCGCCCACAAACTTTATAAGTGGAGAAGACAATTGCGGCAAGGTAGTTACTTTGATTGGCGGTGCATTACCCATTACTAAACTTCCGTTTATCAATCTTATATCTCCTCTGCTATTTGAAGTAGTAGTATATCGTTGCCATAATGTCAAAACTAACTCGAGTGTATCTTGGGTATTCAAATTCGAAGCTTGAGAGAATCTTTGCAAACCTGATAGAAGGCGTAAATCATCTCGTAGATAATTACGCAAGCTAATAAAGGCTTCTAGCTGTTCTGTACTAAGCTTAGATATATTTTCATAGTAATGCATACCATCAATTAGTAGATGAGAAAACTCACGAGAAGATATATTGGTCTTACCAGCTGTATTAAATAAATGAAGAAGATTTCCATCATTGTTAACTTTACTTCTAACTTCATTAAGTTCAGTTTTAGCCTGAGGGGATAATTCTTTAGTTATTTGTGCAAATGCTTGTTCTTGGGCTTGTTTTATAATTATACTTGCTCTTCTATATGTAAAAGTGCCTTTGGTCCAGAATGCTAAAAGTGCTACATTTAATAGAATTTCGGCTGGAGTCATTTGTTCTATTTGCTGAATTAAATAAACCGTATTGTTTATAATTGCTGCTGCATTTAGTGTAAGACTGACACCATTTATTGAATCTGTGAAAATTGCTAGTGCTCTTGATATCTGTATTCCACGAGCTGAAATAGCAGAAATTCTCATCGTTACACCCATAGCCCCAAATCCAACTACACTAGCAGCAATACCTAACCATAAACTTCTAGCTGTATCGTCTTGGAAAGGATCTATTGATTGGCCATGCTGTCCTCGATCCACTAGCTCAGATACTGCTCGGCCAGTACCCCATACTGCACTTATTCCACCTGCTACAGCTAAAATAGGCGCGAACGGTCCCGATAAAATCATTAGTCCTATAGCTGAGCCAATACCTACTACTCCAGCTGCAATATCGAATCCTTGTATAACTTGATTACCCGTGCTTGAAGAAGGAGGATAATAAGGCGGAGAAACAATTGTATGAATACCATCGGACTCTAGATCAAGGTTTTGAGGGTATATAACTCGACATGGTGGCAGTTTATTATTGCTTTTCCAATCTTCAAAACTATCATAATACCTGCCTATATTATCAATATAAAATCTTTTGGAATATAGGTAGCGCTGTACTCTGAAAACCGGTATTTCATAAAGTTTATTCTTATTATACAGTTCAATAGGAATTACAGTTATAAAATTGTTCTTGTCACCGCCGCAACAATATTCAATTGATTCTACAATGACATTTATTGCTTGAAGTGCAGATCCTTCAAAGAAACAAAGATTTCCGCTTTCAGCCTGTTGTAATTCATGTGCCGACCAAGATTTTGGATCTCTGAGAGGTAATCCCAATGCTATGCCAATTGTATTTTGTAATTTTGATCCACTCAATAAATCTAGTCTATTTCCATTGCCGTTTCCTCCTCTATGTAGGTATTTGTCTATATTATCTGTAGCTATTGAAATCCAATTATCTTCAGTAACATCCATTTTTATATATTAATTTTTATTAAACTACAACAAGATAGTTAAAACCACCACCAATGTTCTAAGGGTAAATTAGAAGGTTTTGCAACAAAGTCAGGTCGATGTCCCGTCTCTATCCACACTGTTAAACACCTGTCAAATTCATCAATTTCACCTTTCTCCTTCAAATCTTTTATTACTGTATCAAATCCACTCCGAACACCGCTGAATCCTTTGAATATAACTTCAACACCTGATCTTGTTTGGCATATATCGTCTGCTGGTCCCGTTAGATCTAAATCAATTCGATAATTTGGATAAAGTGACAAAAAAGTTTCTAACCACTCGACGTTTTTCTCAAGTAGCAAGCAAATATTAGAAACTTCTTGAAAATCTTTGACTCTAGAGTATTGCCAATTGATGCTATAGCCAAATTGGAATAACTCCTTAAAAATATTCTCCCCAATCACGAACCAGGCGGTTGGGCGTCGTCCTCTTACTTCTTTCGGTTCTTTTTCAAAATTAGTTAGATATTCTACTAATGAAGAAATATGTTTTCTACAGTTATCTGATCCCATAACCTATAAATAAAACTAATTGATTCTAAAATAATAAGCGATACACATATCTCGTATGAATGAATCCTCAGTAAACACAGTTTCTCTTAAGAAAATAAGTAATTAAGTTTTGATCTATTAGAATATTTTTATTAGGTACAACCGACTTTACAAACTGATATCAATATGAAAATTGAAATCTAATATCTTTTTTTTTTAATATTTAGAAAAATATACAAAAAGTTTTAACTATAACAAAGTAATTAACTCGACAATAATAACGTGAAAAATATACTTACCATAGAAAGATATTATAAAATTATAGTCTCAAATTTATATAGTTTACTGCACTCCGCGGAAATACTTTGTGATAAAATTTTGTAAGAACTTAGTCATTTATAGTAGAAAATGCAATGACTACCGGAAACCTTATCAATCTTTGCGGTCACTGGTATTTGCAAATAGATTCTTTGTCTATTTGCAAAGTAAAAAAATGCATTATAAATCTGTTGTTATAATTATGCATATTAATTAAAAGAATGTAAAAAAAAGTTACAAGTAAAACATTTTATACCAAATTAATATGGTTAATTTGAGAGATTACATGCACATTGTAGTTAACTTATATTGCACGTAAAGCAGATGGCTGATGGGGCCGAAAAGTGTTAGATTGGAGATGATTAACCAGCATAGGACGTCCACCCACAAGGTGAACAGATGCCCTATAAAGGTTGCCGGAAGACAATGGATGCAAGTCGTTTCGGACAGGTGTGCATGGAGGTCCGAAGGAGAGGCCTATGTTTAGCAGTTGGCGTCCTACGGCGTAAATGATGATAATGATAGTTAATGTAAATAATAAAAAAACAAATCATTAAAATTATATTTTAAAACATACTGTTAACTTACTCATAAATGTGATTTTATATCATTTTTTTTAACATAATGATATTGAAAACCACAGATAATAAAATAGGATGTCGTGAGAAACTAGTTATTTTACTAACAACAATTATGAACTTTTTTTGAAAAATTATTAAATCAGATTCAGTGGAATATTAACTAAAACGAACAAGCAACCTCGAGCACACTAAATAATATACTTAACTTAATCTTAATAACTTATCTTTTACTTTATTTATTCTTTATACTTTATGTTTTCATCTAGGAAAAGTGGTCCTCCGCCCATGGGCACCCTAGCTCTTGTAGGGCCAGAGATACGTTGCCAACTTTTTAGGGAGGTACGCTCCTCTTTTGAGGATCCATAAGTCGTATTAGTTTGGAAATACCTCTGCAGGTAGCTGATTCGACCGAGTGGTCATGCGTGGCATAAAATGCCTTTTAAAAACGATTAGTTATGAACCAAAAAAACATCTACGTGTCACGGATAAGTGTGATTTCTATGTAAGTATAAAACATCTTATTCCTATATCAGGTCGTATTTAAAGACCAAAATCAGATAGAAAAATGTTCACGATCGCAAGAGACGTTTTTCAGATAGCGAGAAACTGCTTAGGAATCGAATTAATGTAAGTTCTAAGTGTGCTTTGATCACTTCATCTAGTGTTAATGTTTCCGACTTGAAGGAAAAACTATAAAACAGTGCCTTGATTGCTCTTTAATGCTTGAACTTTGAAAAGTACCGCTATTAGGAAGCCAGGTGAAATTACGTCTACTGATTCAACCAACAAAATCGATGATCTTGGGCTATTACATATTTTTAGAATTTACATTTTTTACAAACTAGTAACTAATAAACCAATTATTTTGATATGATTATTTATTTGATATATGATTATTTTTGTATATATATCACCCGTGGGAGAGGTATGCTGAAGCTTATGCTAAGGTATTGATTGGACGGCCTCGTCCGAAGTAATCCACGAACAAAACGGACTTATAAAACGGTAGTTGCACTTAAAACAGTACTTTTCTGTTTTTCGATGAGTGAGTGAGAATATCGATTAAGCGGCATAAAAATCTGGCAATATAACCAATGCGCGGACTGCGGCGCGGTTGATCCATGGGTAGCGATGTTCTCATACCATATAGGAGCCCTACTAAATCAATTATTTTGATTTTATTTTGGTATATTAAATTTAATATGGTAAATAATATGGTATAATGGTATATTATATTGAATTATACTAATTATATTTACGGAATATGATTGAAACATTAATTAAAACGAAATTTTAATTAATGACTGTATGAATCTTGCACATGACCATTGGCTATTTCTAGTTAACCATTAGCGGGTTTCAACTTTATAAAAATTATTTTATTCTTATTAAATGAAAACTACACTTAAATTTTGATTTTCCTTTTACGATTTATATAGAATTTAAACTAAATAAGTCACTAAATCAATTTATTTTCTCTTGATTATTAATATTTGTTTAACTATGCATCAGTTACTTGTTTGTGCAAGATCATAATGAATTGAGGTATACCTATATAGCAGTCCAACGGCGTCTTACGGCTGAAATGATGATGATACCTATATAATACTATAAATTATTGAATATGTAACATAATGAATAATACTACAATTGTAACATGTTTTGAAATAGCCAATAGATAATTGAATTAGGATTTTTCAAGGTTTTGCTTTTTTGGAGATGAAAATAATACAAAAATCTGTTGTCATATAATATTTAAATTTATTGAAAAACAAAGAAATTTTAAAACTGCATGCAATTGAAAAACATGCATTCTTTATCACTTCACAGTATTAATATGTAAAACTAATTACAAAAATTAATTAAAATTCATGAAAATTATCCTTCGAAACATTTTTTATCTAATTTTATCACAGTATTTACTATTTTTCTTGTTCATTAATTTTCCTACGTCGTAACAAAATCAGACAAATTTAATATTTGCAATAAGTGATTATGCTTTTATTAATATCATAATATAATTGAGCAACACTCAATTCTTTAAATAAATTATATTTCACGCCGCAATACAAGGCTGAAATTTTCACTTTATTGCAATTATCTATCAACCCTTAAACTGAAGAAAATTAGTTCGATAAGTTAATATTTTTCAAAGGTAAGAGGGTTGTTTTGATTTTTACTCTTCACCTACGTCACCTACGTACCTATACGTAACATAGTAAAAATACAAACAAAATATTCTAACTTTGTTCCTTTACTTTTTACACTTGATTTAAAGATTTAAAAATCTAATCTCGTATTTTAAATTATTATTTAAATGGTATTTAACACTTATAAAAAACACCTTTTTAATATTGGTATAATAAAAAATTATAAAATGATATTTTATTAACTCGATTTGAAATATCTACCACATAACTAAAGCATGCACGAACCGGTTTACATTTGTGTACACTTAAACTAGTATTTACATTCAGTCGTATTTAGGAACTTAATATAGTACAAAAGTTTTTTTCACTAAAAATCCATTTCATTGCAAGCAAAAATTTGCAGCTGTTTTTTTTTTGAATTGAGAAATCTACGTCTCCATGAAAATCCCTTGATCATTGCAAAATATTTTAGAAATTTAAAACTTATAACACCCAAATGCGCACGCATGACATTTCACAAGAAAAAAAAAACGAATTCCAATGGCAATTAATCTAGTCATTCGTAAAACCATTCATAAAATTTATTTATATAATTGTAATTTAAAATAAAAATATTCTGTGAATGATTGATTAACCAACGCATTCGAATTCAATCCCAAAAAATTGACATGGTGCGCACTGTCGGCCGTCAAGAAACAAAACTTTAATTCAAAGATAAACTCCACACCAGATCGTTAATTTCTTTACCGCATTATTAAACAATTTCAGTAATTACTCTATACTGATCGATTTATTAGCTAGGCATTATACAGTCTTGGACATATAAATTTTATTTACATTTTTAATACTACCCAGAAGTAGTGTTGCCCAAATGCAAGACCAAGACTAAGGCCGCTTAATTTTAGCAAGACCATGACTGACCGTGTAAGACTTGAGCAAGAAGAAGACTGAGCCTGCAAGACTCGTGCGTCATGTAGCTATTTTTTTGGCAGTGATTCTTGGACTTTCTCATTAAATCTTTCGACATGTTTTATAAATCTGGTTGGTCTATACTATGCTATGCCAATTCAACTTCAAAATGTTTCTATTCTGATAGGTTATTCTAAGATCTGAAGTAAACTTTAACTTAAATAAAATAGTCTAATAGGTAAATTCAAGACTTGAAAGAAACTTGCTGCAAGAATAAGACCAAGACTGGCAGCACAATAGAACAAGACCAATATCAGGTGTATTGGCGCAAGACCAAGACTAAGCCAAGTCTTGCGTTTGGGCAAAACTACCCAGAAACGATCTACGTATTTTTTACATAAACATTAAAATTGTAATGGCAATAATTAAGAATCGCCAACGACTTTTATATTCATCATTTTATTTAAATCTTAAAGGTAATCTTGGTAATGTATTGCCTTGAATATTCAAGGCCTAAAAGTTTGTAGTTAAATAAAACATTAATAATCACTCGGACGTTCGTGTCACCAAAAAGTTTCACACTTTACAAATTTTACACTAAACGAGTAGAAACACTTTGCTGCTATACATGCGTCGCTTGGTGGACATCAACTGAAAAAAAAGAATACAGCATTAAATTAATACAATGAAAGAGCCATGTTGAAGCATATGTTAACGCACTAATTTCGCCGGCTCTTCCGAAGTAATATCACGGGTTCACAGAATACTCAGCGTGTAATGGTAGTTCTTCTTGAAATGGTTCTTCTACTGTGTTTGGCTTTGTGAGTGATGATATCGGAAACCCTTAAAAAAGCCGCTTAAGCTGCCTAAAAAGCCAGCAACACAACCTACGCGCGGAATGTTGCGCGGTTCTCCATGGGCATATAAATATATATATATTACACACACATATATATGTATATGTGTGTAATAGAACACAATATTCCATACAGGAGACCCACCTGCTCCGTTGTCTGCTATACCATAAAAAAGATTAATACACAAAAAAACATAAAAAGTTTTAAACTAAATTATATCAGTTTTAGATTTTAGTTCAAAACGTTCCATTAGTGTTCCTCTTCATTAAAAAATAACTATTATTGTTAGATATTATTTATTTATTTTGCTAGATTTAAATTGAAATAGGTATAATTAAAACTGAAGACACGTAGATTTATAAAAGCATTGAACAACACTCATTAGAGATCTATTGGTTTAGTAGAAAAGAGAATAAATATAAGTCAACACTTAAGGCAGTAGCTATATTATTTTGTCATACATATGTAATAGACAGAATTATAATTTTAGAGAAATACATAAAATAAATTAAAATAATTAATTGATTAAAAAATGTAAGGCAAAATAGACTATTCATATAAAATTATCTCTAAAAATATTTAGTTTTGGATTCGGTAGTACGGTTGCAAGTCAATTGAATCGACTTTCAAGTAGCTGTTTTGCTGAGTTTATGCTTAGTACTTTAACACTGTTTGAAATCGATTTATAAATTTTTATATGGTATAGCGGATAACGCAGCAAGCGGGTCTTCTATGGTAAGCGATCACCGCTGCTCATTAACAACCGCAATGCAATTTTTACGTCGCCTAAGCGGTATTTCAAGGGCCTCAAAAGAAACAGTTTTATATGAGATTTATTATTTAATTCTCTTGAATATATGTCTAGATATAAGATACTAGAGATAGTAATTATTAAAATACTAATTTTATTCATAGAAAAGATTCTCGTTCGTCACAATAATTTTATTTTTTGTATAATTATTAGTGTCGTTAAATCATTCCCAACCAACGCATGCCAATATGCGTAATGTAATTACCTATGTTATGTACCCATTATGTACCTGACGGCATGTGCTGGGAGTTTCTGATCGCAGAGTAAGGCGGTGGCGCTGGAGTTGACCCCGGTTTTGCAGTATGCACCATTCCCGGATAACCTAGATCATAAATATGATAGAAATTATTGCCTATATTATATCTTTTTGTTATTATTATAACGGACAATAGAGCAGGTGGTATTCTTATATGGTAAGAGAACACCGCTGACCATTCACAACGGCGACATTGTCCGTGCATTGGTTGTGTTGCCGATTTTTTGCACCGCTTAAGCAGCATTTTTAAGGGCCTTCGTTATCCTCACTCACTCAGCGAAACACAATGGAAGTACCGTATCAAGTACAACTACCATTTCACACTGAGTATTCTGTGAGCCCGTGGTATCACTTCGGACGAGCCGACCCAATTAGTGGTTAGCATGTGCTTCAGCATGGCTCTCCTGCGGTTGAAATGACATCCATATCGAAAAAAAAACCTTTGGAAAGATTTGAGCACATCAATGCGCATTATTTAAACAGAATTCCCATTATGGTAATTTCAAAACTGTATTATGGTAACTAAACTTACATAGTATTTAGTTAAGTAAGGGCTTACCAAGCGAACTATTTCTAAGGTAAGGGTTGCCGTAAGTGGCGGCATACCGCAGATCTACGCCGGCTTTACCAGACTGCGGAGGCACTGGCACTTGCGGACCTGTTGTGATGGACAGAACACTAAAATCTCTCTATTTATTACATCTTTACTAATAAAAATCATAACAAAATTGATGTATTTCATCTGCAGTAATAATATAAGGTTTAATTCGTTTTTACACAATTTTAAAACAAATATACTAACAAATTACCCATAGACTTCTTAAAATATTTAAATTGTAGACGAACAGGATGTAAGCCTATGTACATTTATTCCACCCGCGCATTACTGATAACATATGACAAATTATTTTTCGATTTAACACAATATTTAACGACTCTACAACTAGGGACATTTTAACTTCAAACATATATGCAGTAAAATCTTGAGTATCTTGCCAGCTCCGGATTTCAATAACGTGCTTAAAAATTAACTTTAAACAAATCCTGTTCATAATTGAAAAGCGTAACATGAAATAAAAAGCATACCTTCACCGCCCACGGGTAGCCCTAAATTATTGATAGCGTCCGTTACTTCCGGTTTCGGACGTTTCAATGAATTATTCTGCGAGCTGTTGCCGTTCGACAGCGGGAGCGTTGAAGCAGTGTCAATGCTCCGCGTTAGCGAGCCTTGGAGAGACCTAAAAAACCAGTTTTAGCACTTAACTAATTAACGGAAAATGAAATAAACAAAGCCCGTACTTTTGTAGCTATATTCAGACTCTTTTAATTCTCTCTTTAATTTTAATTTCTTCTCTTTTATAATACATTTATATTGGAAGTTTAAAAGATGTAATAAATCACACACCAATTATTATTATAATTACAAACGTAGGGTATTTTCTTTTTGTATCCGAGTGAGAGCCATGTTGAAGCATATGCTGACATACTAATCGGGCCGGCTCGTCCTAAGTGATACCGTGGGCTCACAGAATACTCAGCGCGAAACAGGACTTGTACTGTGTTTCGCAGAGTGAGCAGGCGGATCTCCTACATGGCAAGAGAATAACCGCGCCACAGACCACGCCATTTCAGCGACACTTTTAAGGGCCCCCGAAATCGTCAGTCATTCTGGGAAAACCAGTCCAAGTACCGTTTCATGCTGAGTATTCATTGAGTCAGTTTTATCACTTCGGACGAGCTGACCAATTAGTGCGTCAGCTTGGCTTTCCCACGAGTGCGACTTTATTGAGACACTCACTCGGCCACTGTCAAGCCCGTCCAGAAACCGAATAAATTATAAATTAAATTATAGTTGTCCGGACCGAGTTTCGAACCCGATACCTCTCGCTTCGTAGTATACTTCTATAAGCATTAAACTACTCTGCTCTGCATGCTATGTGTATCTTATATACTTAATATTTAATTACATATAGTATATTTAAATATATTTTTAATAGTCTTACCTTGTCGAAGGCACGTCTAATTGAGGTGGCGATTGTACCCGCAAATGTGGTGGTGGGACATACCCCTGCGGGTAGTCGTATACATAGGCAGCTGGGTTCTATTCAATAAAACGTTTCATTTAAATTATGACCTTTTGAGAAAATACGACAATGAAATCATATTGCAATGTACTTATTACTGAACCAGCACTAGAGTTGTTGAATTTTTAATCTTTCTATATTTTTATTTTTGCCATATAACGTCTCTGAATATTTTTTGTACGTAGCCAAAAATTATTTTGAAGTTTAATTAATGAAAAACATTTTATTTCAACTGTAATAGACTTTAAAATTACTAATATTTTTATATAATTAGATGTATTAGTAATATTAATACGATTAAATTATATAAATACACAAATTCATATTTATTGAATAATAAAAATAATAAATTTTCAAAATATATACGTTCGCGAATTAAATAAACTTTAAACAGCACTTACATTTTTGTTTTATTGTTTAAAATAAATACTGTACAATAATTTTAAAAAATATTCTATATTTACAAAGTTTGTATTTTTATTTTAAATTTTGACTTACTTTAAAGTAATGATCTGCGTAACTCTGATCGGAGTAATCGTTACTGTAACGGAACTGTAGCATCGGATCGTCGTGTCGTATCGTCGGGAGAGGCACTGGTCCGGCCAACGGCAAGCCTGCCGGATTCTTAGAATCTGAGCGATCTGAGCTTGTGTAATCCTGTAAAGCCATATGATTTCTTTGAGGCTGGAATTATCCTACTAATATAAACGCGAAAAGCATGGATGGATAATATCTGTAACTCTTTCACGCAATAACTTCTAAATGGATCTTGAATGAAACTACACATCAAGATACATAAGCTATAATTTATAATGATATATAAATTAGCCAAATATAATAAAAATCTCACGTACGTTAAACGCGACGTTGTGCGCATTAGTTGGTCTAATATGCTTCAGCATGACTCTCCCACGGGTAAAAATTGCTTCTAATACTTTCTCAAAACGAATCAACAATAGCTGGTAAGCACAATCTCGTTATGCAGAGCCGTAGGATAAAAGCTATAATTAAATATCACTTACCAAATCATAGCTATCTCCTTGAGGCAATTGTAGCTTCAGGTCACTAATATTGGAGCTTCTGTCGCTTTCTTTATTGTAGGCGTCGCCTGTCACTGTCACATCTGGTTTCTCATTGATCTGAGTCTTCTGTCTCCTTCGTCTATGGCATAGTACTAAGAGAATAATAAACGCAGAGAAGAATATAATTCCCGATGTCACGCTCGTGATTATTATGAACAGTGGTAAAGTTTCTGAAACAAGACAAGTCTTTGATATTATGGTAATTGGTTTATAAAACAATTATCTTATCTAATTGAATGCGTAAATAGAATTATTGAATAAATGCTAACTTAGGGAAGATAATTATTTAATAAACCAAGTAAAATATGAGAAATATTAATTAATTTCACAGATAGCATTTTAACGTCTGTAATTACTGAGTCACAGACTTAAATAACAGACATGGAAATGGATTGATCACGTAAGAGTCTCTACTTAAAATATCAAATGGTTCTTATAATTTTAAGTTTATATAAATGTGATTTGATCGGTAAATAATGTTATAAAGAACATATTTTATCACATCAACAAAGTGTATATATACATATACAGGGTTTAATTTTTAATAATAACCATTTAACATGATTTATACTAAGTAATAGGAATAGACATTTTAATAACAGTAGATACCAATAAAACACTTATTTTATGAACTCGTGTTGGCAGATAAATTTCTCGTAAATTCTAATAAAATAGACATTCATGAAACACTACGATCCGTTTTTTTCATGAACGTACGGATTATCGGTGCTACTTTGTGTCTTCATTTAGTATAAATAGTTATACATCTTAGATTATTTTAGAAATTCATTCAAACAGGATGAGAAATTAAATTTCTCTTTCGTATTTATGCGGATTTACAATATATAAAAATTTGAAATCAACTTTAGTACTTGGGAAAATCGTTTACATGTTTGCCATTTGTTTAAATTCTATTAGAAAAGGTAAAAAATCAGTGAAAAGGTAAAAAATCAGTGAAAAGGTAAAAAATCAGTGAAAAGGTAAAATACTTTATCGTTTATAGGTTTGTCATTTTATAATAAAGCACATTTTTTTCTATTAAGCTAATACGTCATCTATAACCAGAAAATGACTATTAAAACACATGTAGAAAAAGAGTAAGACTTCCTTAGTGCAAGCAAGCA
>DWCF01001719.1:0-28243 GCA_018230265.1 Delias oraia | reverse complement strand
TTTTAATGAATTAACTTCAGTTTAAATTGAGCAGCAGGAAGTACAAACTCGTTAATTAGTATTATTATTAAATACAAATTGAGTCTTAACAAATGATTTACTTCGAAAAATGAACAGAAATACGCGGTCCTTTCAATCGAACACACTAAGCGCCTTTTTGTACATTGCTTAAAACTACATTTACACGGCCCATTACATTTCTGCTCATGTGCAAAATTATTACAATCACTAGTAGCAACTAAACATCTTTTCAATAGCAAACACCTATACGTTTATATAAGTATACTAAACATTACTAACATATACATTATAGTTGTTTAGTAGAACTGCAAGGTTCTACGGTGTTGCTATATTTTAAACTAGAAGTATGTAGCTTGAAGTTAATATTAGGAAAGTTCTTCTATGCGTACCGTTAACTAATTGTAACCACTTGAAAACTTTTTATAACTCAGTCTATCGTTATTAATAATTTTCTCGAGAAGTCCACACATTCCGGATATATTATATTTTTTTATTTTTTTTTGCATTACATTGCACCTACTACAATTTTTTCTCAGCAACAGAAGGAAAGAAATATGATACAATTCCGATTTTTACCCGCATCACCGCGATGTTTGTCGTTCCACAAATGAGCGTTTTTAAAGCATTTTGTGCCAAATACCACCTCTCTGTGGAATCAGCTTTCTGTAGTGGTATCCAAACCAATATGACTTGAGAACCTTCAAAAAAAGAGCGTACCTAATCTTTAAAGCCGGTAATAGAACCGCGTCCATGGGAGGAGAACCGATTATCCTAGTTGAGCCTTCTACTCGAAGTTAACTCTAAGCCGAAGTTAACAAGAGTCTTTCTAAAGACCAAATAAATTTTAAACTTTAACCCGCTGTCTCTAGCTTTGTGGTAGGTTTATAAGACCACTATCTAGCTCGAGGCTCTCAAATATTCTAGTATTCCTAACAAACAACTTCAGTTTTATTAGTTAATATAGGTAATCCAATAACAGAAACATGAGAAAAAATGAAATCATGAAGCAGCGTCTTCCTTTGTAGTGAAAGTGGAATAAATAGCATCCAAGAAGTGTATTAAGGCTTTGTTATTACTCGTAAGGACAAGGATATCTATGATTCTTAGTAGTGTTCCTATAAAACCTTCTCACGATGCAATGGATTGAACAGTACACGATTTGCTGCTTTTTCGATTTGACGCCGCTTAATCGGCAGGCTAAAATTTTGCGGTGTCTTATCCATTCAGCGAAACACAATACAAGTACTATTTTACCATGATATTTTGTAAGCGTAGTTACTTCAGACTACTCAAATTAATATATAATAAATATAGAATAGCTGAAACGATTGTATTATCAACGTTGTTTACAATTGCCAATAAAATGTACCTTTAATTACATTAGCTTGCCTTGAAGCCATAAATGGTTCTAGTGCTTATTACTCCATGATACGAAGCGAGCAATTCCTTTTAACCTTTTCACTTTGAAATCGTTCAATCGAATATAGCTAGAGCAGAAGATAGTTGTCATCAAACAAATCATGTATTTTGAGCTTCAATGGATTGAAGTAACCTACAAATAAATCTTTTATTTTTTATCTTATTTGTACGTTATATAAATAAATATGAAAAAAATGTTGGGTTCTTCCTTTTAGTTGGCAACGGAGCAGGTCTATCTCCTCTAGGTCCATGGAAATAGAAAGGCAAACGAGTAGGAGGCTCATCTAGGATACGCGGACGTTCCCTCATGGACAAGCCGTCACTCACTCAGCGATACACAGTATAAGTACTGTTTCACGCTGGTATTCTGTGAGTGAGTGCTATTAATAAGCCGCCCCAATTAGTGCGTCAACATAGATCTCACATGGATAAGATAATTTTAAGATACTCGCCGGGCCACTGTCAAGCCCTTTCAAAGCACAAATAAAGTATACATTTTTGTTTGAACCGGGGATCAAACCTGAGACCTCTCGCTTCGTAATACCTTGCACTTAGCTACGAATCTTTTCTAGCTGGTGTATTTTAATATGTACATGTTTTCTTTTCATTTCTATGTTTGAATAAACTATGTGTATCGTTTGGTTAAAGCGAAATATACATTCCGGTTTGTATTCATACTTTTAATATGCATGGGCTTATAAAAATTTATTAGGCTTAAAGAGGAAAATTTCCTTCATATACAAGATATTTGAATAACTAATGCACGCAACGAAAACTCAATGAATGAAATCTTCTCCGTCCAACTTTGATAAAATCTCTTTAGTCTAGTAACGGTTTTTATTGTATCATGGCAATAGCTGAATAAATATATTATATGTCAATCGTTTTTTTAATAGTAAAGCGGACGACTGAGCAAATGGTTCTCCTATATGGTAAGAGATTACCGCCGCTCGTCGAAAAGCGCGCCACGGTCCGTGCTTTGGATATGTTAGCGGAATTTTTAAGGGCCTCCTTTATCCTCAGTCACTCAGTGAAACCTAGTACAAGAGTAGATACAAGTATCGCTTCATTTTGTGTATTCTGTGAGCCCGGGATAACACTTTTGACGAGCGGCCTAATTATTGCGTTAGCATATGCTTTAGCATGGCTCTCCCACGCGAGTGACAATATTAAGACAGCCACCCTGCTAATGTCAATATTGCTACGTTGAAATATGGTTAGTGTGACTATTTCTAAATGTTTTTACTTTAGTAAAGATAAAACATTTCCCTACCAACGCTGTTTTACTACATGGAGCGAAACCATAATCTTATTATCTATAATTAGGACGATTACTCTCACATATTTCACAAATTTCAGCTCAAAACCGTTTCGGTTACCTGGAATATAAATTGACGTAGGTGGACATATGTAAATATATTTATTGTACAGGTTTTTATGAATAATAAATATACTTTACGAATACGGTTTATTATTTGGTGGACAAAGGCATAGGCTTAACACTGGTTTATTTACTCTGTGTACTTAAGTGACAACCTTATTAAAGTTAAAGTAAATTTAAATATTTTTATAGTTTTACCGGAACACTCTTTGAATAGATATTTAAGAATAAGATTTTTTTCTAAATTTTCTAATATATATTTTCTACATTTTATTGCTGATGTTCTGTTTTGAATTTCCACAAAATTGTAAGAAATTTTTGATTTTATTTTTAAACAAATTGGATTTTAATAGAAAATAAAATTAGACAATTTGTTAATAATAATTATTTAATAAAAATTCAAAGTGAGGTGACATGTTAATATGAGAATACAAGTGGTCGCAAAAAGTGTGTATCAAATTATGACTTATTTGCATTTTCTTATTGTAGGTGACATGAATATTTATAAATACATTTTTATAATAATTAGCATAGTTATTTCAACAAATTCTATGTAAAAAATTAACATAGATAATAAAAAATTAAATATATCATGAACTTTAAGAAATTACTTTGACAGAAGCCTTTTATATCTATAGAAAGAAACAAAAAAGTTTAATTCATTGTTTAAGGTTGCAACAAACATTAAAACAATTATTTTACGGGAAACTATGATTTTTAGCTCCCTTGCACAACGTTAAAAACTGCCAGTAGAAGAAAAATAAAATGAATAATAAATATATAATTAACAAATATATGATAAAATAAAAATAATATAATATGTTATAGATTACACGACCATACAACCATTTATTTCTTTTTTAAAAAAAACTTTACGCTTAATTAATTATTGGAGGTGGATTTAGTTTTCTTTAAATGAAAATGGTATTTTTTATAAAATACTAAATAATGTGTCATTAAAAGTGGAGAAGTTGATATAATAAAATTAACTTACGTTTTAATCGAAGCGCAATAATAATGTACAGGCAGCGCGGCTCGTCGACTTGCGCCGTTGTTGGTGTATGAAAGCAAATGAGAGGTAAACTCAGTACGGAGTGGTTTTATAGGGAATAGTGTCCTCGCGTAGGTGAGCTCGTAGAGGCGCTACGGCGTAGCCAACGAGCCGCCCGCCCATAAGCACGCACTACTTAAACCGCTACGAGCTAATTAAACCTTACATTTTATGCAATGTTTGCTCTTTTCAACTAAGGCTCAGGTGTTTCAATATTTTCTTAAACTCTAATAGGATTTTCACAAGTTTTGAATACTCTCCACTTTGCTGAAATTATAGATAATAAAAAATATATCAGTTTTTAATATAAGTTACTGTAACTAAGCTTAAAAATAACTAAACTTTAATCTTTTACAAAATTTGTAATGTGTTTTTTATTCCGATGGAGGATATTGTATTTGTATTATCAGTAATAAATATTGAGTTATTTAGCTTTTCTCAAGTTTTGACGCGCTCTTGAACAGCCTATAATGATTTCCATCTAAATTATTACTTTTCTTCTTCAAAATATCTTCAGAAATAAAAGGTTATAGAATATACTAAAAGAATAGTCTCGTAATACAATGTTACATTTATGAGAAAATGAAACTTCCTTTCGGGTTAAACTTTTTATAAACACCTTGACATTATCAAATCAACCATGTAAACGTTATATTTTTTTTACAAACAAGCAAAAGCTCGCTAGGATTAATGGTCCTCTGATCATGGCTGTGCCAGCCTCAGCTGGCCGACGGCCGCATTGCCGGCCTTCAAAAGTTCTTCGAGTTTAAAAATGCTCAGGTCTGAAATGCCCAATATTGATTGTATAATTTTATTTAGAGACACTATCTTTTTTTAACTTTAAAGGCTAATTAATTCAATTTTCTTTAATTGTAGCTAAAATTAAACATAATTAAATCTAAACCAAGATACTTTTATTAAAATTGGTACATTCACTTAGGAGCTATCAATAATAAAACTTTCATTGTTAAATTTGTAACATGAAAATTTTGACAGATATAATTAAAATATTTTTTGTAGCATAATTTAAGCACAATTAAGAATAATTACCAAACAAAACACGGTAAAAAATAAATGTAATTAATTTACAAATTAATAATTGTATATTCTATACATCTTACATGAGAATATAATTATATACTTGAAAGCTTTAGAAAATTGAGTTAAATTCAAAGACGTTCTTCATAACAAACAGACACTTTAGCTTTATAATATTAGTTTTATGATGTTAACATAGAAAATACTTAATTTTCTATGTTAATATCATAAAACATATAACTAAGTAACAAGATTTGTTTGTTGAATGAATCTACGTAGAATACTTAACATACAATCTATCTTATCATTATTCAAACACAAGTTTGGCAACTGAATACTGATGAACATTTTCACGCATCCCCTCGCATATTATATAGCTAGTGATTTTTCAACAAAAGCAACAGCTGTTGTAATATTATTCTATTCATTGTTTTCTTACATAATAAGGTCAGGTGAAGTCATTTAACATACGGCATTCACAGTATTTATATAAGTTTCTCCCGTGGGAGAGCCATAATGAAGCAAATGCATGCGTACTATTTGGGCCAGCTCGGCCGAAGGGATACCATGGGCTCACAGAATACTCAGCGTGAAATAGTAGTTTTAATTGTAACGGTACTTCTACTATGTTTCGCTGAGTGAGTGAGGATATCGGCAACCCTAAAAAATGCTGCTTAAGCGACATAAAAAGCCGTCAACACAACTAATGCGCAGAAATGGCGCGATTGTCCATGGGCGCCGATTTTCTCTTACCCTATAGGAGATCATAGGAGGTACTGCCAATATAGGAGATACCACGGGCTCACAAGGCAGTAATGTGAACGGTATTTGCACTGTGTTTCGCTGAGTGAGTGAGAATATCGGAAGCCCTTAAAAATGCTGATTGAGTGGTGTAAAAAGCAGGCAATACAACCTATGCATGGACTGTGGCGCGGTTGTCAATGGGCGGCTGTGTTCTCTTACCATTTAGGAGACCCACCTGCTCCGTTATCCGCTATACTATATAAAAAAAGACTTGACATTTACCAGGAGAGTGCTTTAATACTGCCGCACCCGTGGGAGAGACATACTGATGCACTAATAGGATAGACCTTTCCGAATACCATTGGCTCACAAAACTCCAGCGTTAAACAGTACTTGTGTTTTTCTACGTGAGAGTGGCTATCGGAGGCCATTGGTATTCCCGCTCAAGTGACGTAAAGCCGCCAACACAACCAAAGCGCGGATTGTGGAAAATTTTTGATCGTTACTAAAATAACTGTGACTCCACTACTCAATTTCCCGTTACTCTATATATAAAAAAAATTCACCCACTATGCAACATATAGAAAAAACAAAAAGAAAAAATTTCCTCATGAAATTGATTCCATAACGATTTTCAAGGATAAAAATATAAGAAGCTTTGTAAACTATAAATTCAATCCCTTTTCATTTTTATAACATTTGTATTTTCCATATCCTCAGATGTGTTGTTGCATCCGCTGTGCTTCCGTGAACACTTGCCAGTTGATAGTATATCCTTTTCTATTCTTAAAGGAATATAAAATGTAAAAGAAATACTGCTGTCTTCGAATAGACCATCGTTAATATCTATAAAATTATTTATTTATTATACATTTCGGAGACCGTTTTCTCTTTGAAAAAGGAGGCTTATCTAGCATAAGTTGTCCATCGCCCGTGGACAGCTGTAGCTCTAGCTGAACCGTGACTGCGTTGCCAGCCTATAAGGAATAGTTATGCTCTTTTTTGTATCTTGAACAATTTTTTATATATTCCAACTCAAATGAGTGTTCAACTCAACTAAATATATTTTTATGTAAACTTAAAGTGCTCATTTTAGCAACGGTTTTGAGATTCCTATGTTATTTACTTTTAAATTATCAATGAATCTGTGTAAAACTAACAAAACCCGCCCTCAAATTTATTATTTTATGAAGTTAGACATGCATACGTACCTTTTACTGTTTTATAAACATGTGAATATGCAAATAAATTAGAAAATAACAATACTTAATGATTATAACTTGTAGCTAAAATCATAAAATCTTTATCAAGTCAAATTTTATATAGAGATTTCGTTATTTTATGAAAGTCGTGGCTGAGCGGGCTTATTATCTACTATAACGAATTGAGTTCCGGGTTTGATTCCATTGCTGAATAGATTTTTTAAATGGTATTTAATATTTAAAAGAACTTAACAGTGGCCGGGCGAGTATCTAAATACTGTGTCCCTAGTGGCTGATCACAGCATACCGGACATAAATATAATATTACTTGTTCTGGTACTTTGCCGGTGAGCAGATTTTAGCTTAGCGCTTACACTCTAAAATGGAGAATTTTTTAGAATATACAATGTTAAACATCATATAATACAATTTCCCTTTCATCGCTGGTTTAACAGATAGGCGACGGATAAATATAGTCGTTCCAAAAAAATTATCTAAAAATGACAAGATAGCTTACAATAACAATTTGTAAAATAAATGGGTAACATCGATTATCCCTTGTACAAACATATTGCGATAATGTCAATATAAAAACATTATTATTGCCTAGATAACCTCGCTTGTAATTTTCAGTAGTTACGAATCTACGAGGAAGACGAAAAAGATGTGATTTGTTTATTTATGAAGAGTTTACCTAATAATTTATTGGTAAGATTTAAAAAGAAGTAAGAAAACTTTGATTTTATTTCTAAATATTCCAAGACGACTTGATGAAACTCACCGTGTACATATTCCTAAAAGCCCGGTATCGCATTCGCGACCCAGCAAGGCCAGTGGGTGTCCATAGGCGGAGGACCACTTATTCTAGGTGATCCTCCTGTTCGTTTGATATAATAATAGTTTGTTCATAAAAAACAACATAAATTTTAAAATTAAAGAAAACGGCTATATTAACTCTTCTAATCTTAGTACTTTTGATAATAAACTTAAATATTTTTTATACCAATCCGAATTCGATACTGATAATTAAGGCATGTTGTCTGTAAGTTCAGATATTTAATTATATAATTTTTGTTATGTATGCTTATATAAAAAAAAACACTTTATTTCTTGACCGTAGCTTCAAGTGCTACGGGAAATAGCATCATTAATTAATTTTTTATTTCAAATCTTACAAAGGTTGACAGGTATGTATGGAAATCCGAAGGGGAGGCCTATCTTCAGCAGTGGACGTCCTACGGCAAAAATAAAGATGATGATCTAATCATACATGGTCAAGGAGAGTTACGTTATTATTTAATCCTAACATAACTTTTAGTGTATGTAGAATTATTCAAACTATGAAATACATTTGAAGCTATTGCAAATTAACAACTCAGCATAAAGTTTTTAGAATATTTAGGGCGTAAATGAAAACTTACACGAAACCATTTAGGAACCATTTGTTACACTTATTTAAACTTTACTAAGTTATTTGATAATTTTGACAGCGTTCTTAGATGACACTTTAGAACTGTCAAGTCACAGTTTCATACAAATTGGTTTCGCTTCGTTGTAAATTTTTAGCAGACTTTTACGAAAGCAAAGAATAAGATTATCAAATTGAGCTTTTTTTAGTTTTGCTCCACTCTTATCTTGTAGTTAGTGGCTCGATTTTTGTGAATGAGTTGTCAACAGATTAGGCAATTAAATTTTTTCCAAAAATAATTATTAATATTTTTAATTGTAATGTAATAATCTAGTTTCTTTAGGATTCTAGAGCTAGATTAAAGATAAAACAAATATTTTTAATTATATGATTGAAAATACAATTTTGTTTATTTATTTTTGAACCCTCTTCCGGTTGATAGGAATAAGAAAACTTAACCTAAAAATATTCTGCTTTAAACATCAGATTTCTAGAATAAAGCAAAACCTGCCATAAATATTAATAACTATATTTTTTGACTCGATAAAAGTATGTAACATATGTTAGAAAATTGGCTTCTTTGTCGGTGAAAACCTCAACTTAATAAATATTTACAGCCTATATCAATATAATAAAGATATAGGAGGCATTTGATGTTCGTGTTTTCACTAACGAGTGCTTTTAAAGCAATTTTTACCAAAAATGTATACTCAAGTTCAGTTGAACTTGGTTTTAGGATTCTTAATTCACTTTAAGGTTTTTGGTTACTTTACGATTTTACTTACTTTTTTTAAATCACGAGGCTCATCTAGAATAAGTGGTTTACTGCCCATGGATCACCAACTCGAGATGGATCACAAGTGTGTTGTCGGGCTTTAAAGGATAGGTCCGCTCTTTAAAGGTTTCTAAGACGTATTGGTTTGGAAAAACTTCTGCAGGCAGTTGTTTTGTGAAATACAAAGATTGAATATTTTAAATACAACATTAATAAGACAAATTTAATATAGTAAAATATTACAAATTTAAAACTGTACACGATGCAGTAATAACTTATTAAGGAGGGTCGGTTAAATAGAATAGTGTTCTTCTGTGCGTCACATGTAGTTACTACATGCACTATTGAATTTGCACGTTGTCCTCTGATGGTTTATTAATTACTAAAATATATAGATGAATACAAAATTAAGTGCTACAGCGTTCAATATCTTATGTAATTACGATACACAATCGGAAATTTATTAAATAAGGAAAATCTTGTATCGAGTGAAATTTACTGACATTCAGTCACATACAGTTACACCGCAATAATTTATAATGGATCGTGAGTGCTTTTAAAGGGTGGCTATAAAAGAGAATACATGCAGTTGTTACCTCACAAGGAACGGTAGAATAAACATTATATATTCGATGTACTGGAAAGTACACATTGACGACTATAAATAAATGCAAATTCAAATGCATTTATATAGGCGTTTTCGAAAGTGAATTTACAACAGTAAATCTACCATTGGTTCGAAAGATATACCTATTTGAGAAGAACCAACAACAAAATCATTGGATGTAATTTTTATATATCCGAATTTGCAATAGTTGGTTTAAGTATGTTTGCTAGTTGAAAAAGTACCAGTTGGGGCTTGTGCAGAAGTTTCCATGCATCTTTGTTTTCTATATATTGCTTTATTTTATAATAAGCTTTCTTAACTAAAATATTTTTACAAGATTCTTGAACTACTTGTACTTATTAATAATTGATTGTTAATAGTTTTTACTAATATCTACATACCATGTCATAGCAAAGTGATCTAATAAGCCGACCACGAAGCGATTGCACAACAGTTGTAATACTGTTTTTATTCTATAGCAGACAACGGACGAGGTGGGTATCCTATATGGTAGAGAACTCCGCCGCCCATGAACAACTGCGCCACAATATATGCTTTGATTGTGTTGCCGGTATTACGCTGATTTAACTGTATAAAACTGTCCTCACTCAAACGCGCCGCAGTCCGCGCATGGTTGTGTTGCCGGATTTTTATGCGCCCGAAGCGACATTTTTAAGGGCCTCCGATATCCTCATTCACTCTGCGAAACACAGTACAAGTACTTCGCTGACCACATAACAAATACCAAATTTGTGTATTTTGACTGTTCTGCTCTGAGGCATTTCATGCTTGGAGTAAAAATGTTTATTTTTGTTTCTATATTTAATTATAATAAAATTATATCTTAAAATTTATCTTCTTATAGGCAGATAACTTTAAAGATGCATTACGAGAAAAGACACGCATTACAAGACAGTTTCAAATATTACACAAACTATTGCGAAGTGTTTTTTTAAAATAACGAATTACGATCTCTGAGAAACTCTGTAGTTCGATATTCGGTAAAAAACATTTTACTTATAGAAATATTTCACACAGTTACAAACTTTCTCTGCCCTTAACCCATTTCTACTCATACTGATTTTACCAACACGACCCACTTCCATACTAATTATACTATTACTGTGAAATTTAATGTCGGAACGCAAAAGCGTAATGGCTGTCAATTCTATAATTGCGTATTCTCATACGCACTTGAACGCACCATTTGGTCCATTACAATCCACTTTATTATTAATGACTAGTAAAAACCGTTTCCATATAACTTCTCAGCGGGGCGTCTTATTGCGCGACCCTTGGCGCCGGCTCTTTAACCACCGGCATACAAAGGAGTGTTATCAGTGTGGCATTTTCCTCTAGCAATTGTTATTTATTGTATCAACATATAAAAGATGTAGAATTAAATATTCTATAGACAATAGAACAAATAAACTAACCAAAAAACAAAATGATCTTTATTTAACTGTGCTTATTATAAGCATTTTTAAATAGTCAAAATAATGCAATAATATTTACGTAACAAGTTACAGTACCAGCAAGCATTCATTCCAAATGAATTCACCTACAAGAAATGGCAAGAAACTCGTTAATTACACTTCATAAAAAAAGTTTTTTTATAGTATAGTGGACAACGGAGCAGGTAGGTCTCCTATATGGTAACACAACACCGCCGCCCATCACCAACCGCGCCACAGTCCACGCATTGGTTGTGTTGCCGATTTTTTACGCCAGTTAAGCGTCATTTTTAAGGGCCTCCGATATCGTCACCCACTGCGAATCACAGTACAAGTACTGTTTCACGCTGACTATTCTGTGAGCCCGTGGTATCACTTAAAAATAGTTGTTTCACAATCCGTCTAGGATACACCACTTCACACATGCAAACTCATTGACACATACAATATGACGTCCACTAAGAGAAAATATAATAGAATTAAAATTAAATGTAACACGATACCGGCACGACAAATTCAAGCCCAATAGTCAACTATATAGGGTCTTATGGTTCATAACTAAAATCATAAATATGAGCTTCCGACCGAATGCTCTTGTAAGCCACCGTAACGTGGCTGTGCTGACTTCGATGTCCTGTTCGAATATAATCTATCATTAGTTTTTTTAATATATTTGGTTTTTGGATAGGCGTGATAGTAGTTTTGTTTTTACATAGTCTTGTAAAGCCATGCTGAAGCATATGCTGATACACTAATCGTTCAGGCTCGTCTGCCAGCATCACATTTTATTTGTAATTTATTTCACTCAGTGGGTAAGGATATCGGAGGCTCAGAAGCAAAGCGTGAATTGTGGAGTGATTTGTCTCGCACGCCAGTGGTTTATTACTAATAAGGGACTGGAAAATCAAAATACTAAAGTGCATAGGCCTTTTAAAATGTATTTAGTTGCATCGAAGAAGATATATGCTCGTGTCTAGCTGTATAAAGGGAAACTCCCATGGCGTCTAAAGCAATTAAGAAATTACTCTGTATATTCGATGTATTAGAAACATTGTAAGCAAATTTGGAATTATCGAACCCTTAGCAATATAAGTTTGGATAAATTTGCCTCCCAAAGGTAATCAAAGTCAATGCCAATTAGAAAATAATACAGGTAAACTGGAGTAATACGTGTTTATTTGCAATTAAATATATAATTTATTATTAACACAACATGGGAAATTATGTCAAATAATATGTCTATGAGTGGTGGCGATCTCTTAATATTAACAACATAATAAAAATTAGATTACAATTTAAATATCATTACAAATATTTTTTATCATTAAATAGTTAACCACAGGGCAGACGAGCGAGGAAGTTAAACTTGGTGGCTTTTTCACTTCTTTTTTAATAATATATCGGCGGACATAGCAGGTAGGTTTCTTATATGGTGAGGGAACACTGCCGCTCATGGACAACCGCACCACAGTCCGCGTTTTGGTTCGATTGTCGGCTTTTAAAGCAGTTTAAGCGCTATCATTTCAAATGCCACCCATAATCCTCACGCACTCTTGTAAAAGACAGTAGTATTTTTGGCTTGTATTCTATGCGCTCGTGGTATCACTTCGGACGAGCCAGGCTCTCTCACGGGGGATACAGTATTAAAACATACACCCAGTCACTGTCAAGCCGTTTCCAAGACCAAATACAATTTATAAATTAAATTGTACATTGAACTCAGACCTGCCATAGAATCCGGTAGCCCAGTCCCCAGTAGATTACAGCATGTCTCGGCCATGAGGTTTCTAATTATTTATTTTTGTTATTAATAAATTTAAATTTACGTTAAAATAAAACAACTTTAATTTCGTCACACAAAAAAATGCTTATTATTTACAGTGCTTTTTTACTGTTGTTCACTATGACTGAGGATATAGGAGGCCTTTAAAAAATGGCGCTTAAGAGACCTAAAATGTCGGCAACACAACCAATGCGCGGAATATGGCGCGGTTGTCCATTGGCGGTATTCTCTTTTCATATAGGAGAGCCACCTGCTCCGTAGTTCGCTGTACCAAAAAATAATAAACAAATATTCAGCTCCGACAAACTATGAGTGAGTCAAGAGCATCTTCAATGCTACGATGAAAATAGAAGTTGCAATTTCGCATGCAACAGGTTGATATAACGAGCAACTTTCACGGTCCACTAACAACATCTACAATGCTTTTATAGTTTAATTTAAAAACAGCTCCTTCTCGTAAGGTATATAAAATTGAAAGAAATTTAACAAATTCAAACATACTAATCAGAATGTAGAATAAGAAAATTTTGTACTACTATTACAAATATAAACACTAAAATATTGAATATAAACTTGAAACAATTTTTATGGAATTTATAATTAAAGTAGTAAAAACTTTTTCTTTGTGTTTATATGTGTAAAGGACTCAAAACACCTGCCACTAGGGCATACAGCCGGCATACAGCATACTTACCATTTTTAAACTTATCCCTCCAATTTTTGTGAATCCTAATTTTTATTCTTTGTTTTATTATATTATATTGATAAGTTTTAAAAAAATAAATTAGTATAAGTAAAATTTTTAAAGTTTATGTATTTTTAAACAATTTAGATCTCTTATCGGATTAATTATTGTGGTCAAAGGGCGTCGCATGGATCATATATCTCAATTAACCAACTGATAGAATTACAAAAGCATTTGCTGCCTTAGAAGTGATATAAGTTTATTTATTCTCTCGTTTTTAATTTATTTCCTTTATCATGTAGACTGTGACGGAAGAGCTGTGTAGCAATATATAAAAAGCTTGCACAATGTCCCACTAATGACGCAGTTAGTATTAGAAAAGTTAGTTATTAATATTTTTTATGCTTGATATAACAGTGTAAAAAGAAATATTTATATAGTTTTACACGGAAATAATAACATTAGAATAAGTTTCATATAAAGCTAACATTCTATAAAAAATATTTAAAACTGTTAACAAAATACTATTGAAATGATTAAAAGTTATAATTTATTGCTTATCTAATAATAACTCTGTCCGTTTTTTAGGACTTAAGTCCATACCGCCTCCGTGTGTGATTAAAACTTCTTTAGTAAATTTTCTCTTTAGTCTATGTCGTAAATGCAATGATGTCTTATGTACACAATTAACGGGGGTATTTGGCGACCTGTGAATCGAGTGTCAGATGTCAGAATGTGTGCACTTTTACTACAGATCTTTGCATGATGGTAATTCAGTAAATAGATATTTTTTGTATAGTAAAATTACTATATATATAATATTTCAACAGTGATTTGTACTATTTACACAATTTTTGATTAAATTAAGTGAATGTCGTGGTTTTGTCAGTTGTGCATATGGAATGTGTAAAAAATCGAGTAAGATATAGATCCTTATTGTTACAGGACCGTCTTGGAACGGTAAAGAGATCAGTTTTAGAAAATATTAACGCCAGTTTCAACAAATAATTCTTATTAAAAATTGTCGAGTGATACTTTTCTTTTTTTAATAGTTTCGTCGAGTGACAAGGAAGGTTTTTAGGATTTTTTTAAAAATAATTTGGAAGAAATTAATAACAACACTTTTATCTTCAAATACGATTCGCAGAGTAAATTAAAACAATAACAGGCCATAACTTTTAGAAGAACGAACTCTGTCGGGCTATTAGTATTTTGATATCTTTTTAAAATATTTTCTATTACCAAAAACATCGAAATGTGTAATGCATTACATTCAGAGATGAATGGAACAAACTAATCTTATTCTTTATACTATCTTCATATATTTTATCTAATTATGTAAATAAGGGTCATCTGAACTATTTTAAAAAAGGTTAAAACTCACCCATATTACTCCTCAGATTATCTCAGGGTCCTCTTCCCACGTAATTGCATTTTTATTCAAAGAATTCTTGTATAAAATTACTCTACTATGAAATGGAATCTGTTGATAAATAACTATTATCCTTGACATTAAAATATAATTTCTTTTCTTTTACAATTTTAGCTTAGATAAAATTAAAAATGTATAATAATAAGCAAATGAAGTTGCTCGTATTTGTAACCCGTGGCAGAGCCATGCTGAGGCATATGCTGGCGCACTACTTGAGCCGGTTCGTTCGAAGTGACCCCACAGGCTCACAGAATACTCAGTGTGAAACAGTACTTGTACAGAGTTTCGCAGAGTGAGGGAGGATATCGGAGGCCCTTAAAAAAGTGCCTACCAATGCTCGGAGTATAGCATGGTTGTTTATGGGCGGCTGCTTATTAGCTTAGCTATTTATTCTCTTACCATATAGGAGCCCCGTCTGATCCGTAAAAAAGAAAAATATTTTCTGCGCCTCTTGCATAAGTAACAGGATATTATAAGTAGATATGACGTATCCTTGTGTCCTTGTCTGTATATGTCAATGAAATAATAGGTTTTTGTAGGAAGGAAGCAATTTTCTCTAAATATAAACTCTACGGCATAGGCATTTACCGTATACCGTAGCATAGGCAACATTTAAAACGTAACCTTAATTCGAATGGAGATAATAATCAAGAAAATGTCATTTTTGTTTCTGTATTTGCCCAAGTATTTGACCTAAGTTTTTATGAACTAAAAAAACTAAAGTTTATCATTAACTTCGCACGTAACGTAACTTTATATAGCCTCCCTCAATGAATACTTCACATTCAAAAATATTTATTTAATTACCAACAGTCGTTTTGGAATGTATCGTTTATTTAATATATAATTAATTATATATTGAAAGTTTATAACAATATTAAATAATAGACAATTACAGTCGTAAGAAACAGTTGTTATTTTTAAGACAGTGTTTTTAATCAGTTCGATTTAATACGTATATCGGACGTAGAGCAAAGGAAACTGACTGTCATACTGATATTTCTTTATAAGAACAAACGTGGCTGTCATTGAATAGAAATCTGAAATCAATGTTCCAGATCTTCGTATCAAAGCAATATATTCATTCATTCAACGATAAAGGTCAATTATTTTATACAACTGTGTGATGTTAACTGGTGAAAATATAATCAAAAAAACATGATTTTTATGACATTCTTGATCACAATTTGTTTAATTAAAAAAAATAACTTTTTAATACAGTGTCATCTAGCGCCAGAAATAGTAGTTATTATTACGTAGAGTGTGAAGGTTGGGTTGTATTTTTACAATTTGTTGTTTTGAGCAGAAGTTTGTGAATAAAACATAGATGCTGTTAAACAAAACTATAATCATACAAAACATTGAAATAAAAATTAGTAGCTATATTTTTATACGAACTCATTTTTCTCTATAATAAAGTTAGGTTTCTATTGATTTTATATCAAGATCATTTTAAATTAAAAGGACTGAATAATTTGACGTAACGTAGTTTATAACTTTATTTTGTTTGTCAGTTCACAGTTCACACCTTAATGAAAAAAACTGATTATGATGAAATTTATCATAGATGTAGAGATTATTGGCAACAGATTTTCGTTAAAATAATATTAACTGAACAAACTAGGGGTGAAAGTTTGAAAAAAATATAGAAGTACAAAGCAAAATCTCTTTAGTTAAAACAAACCCAATTATCTTACTGTATTAAAATCCAAATATCAATCAAACTTTACGTTGTATTGAAGTAAGAGAATCCTTTAATTTCAAATAATTCCTTATTATACTTTATTTGAACAATAGAACTTTATCGAAAACATTTGATTCTAATTAAACAAAGAACGGAATTGATACCGCCTGGTTTGCTACAAATTGATTATACTAGATGTCAATTTTGGTAATAGTTAAATTTTCTCAACCTTTCTCTTTATTTTTTCACAGTATAAGTTATCTCCAGTTGAAGTAATGATCTTTTTCTAGGCTTTCTTATAAAAAATATTAGTTTGAAAGAAGAGCTAATTTTAATCATAACTGGTAACTTTAAAAAAAATATATAAAAATTTAATAATTTAATATTTCAATTTATTGCATATTATTAATGTATATTTTTATTTATATCAATTTTATTTGACACAAATATAATAAACGAAAAAGCAGAAAACTTTCAGTAAACATTCTCATTTGATTACATGGATTGATAGAAAAATGTAATTCTAATGTATTACAGATTAGTGTAAAGCGAATTATATAAAATAAGTAAATAACAATACAAAAGTATTTACATCAAAGACAGGAGAGTTATGTCATAGATTAAAAATTCGATATGATAAAAAAAATGATACGTATTGATTAGTGTTAGAAACAAGTAATCGCATTGAAGTAACACCGGAGCACCCGACCGCGGTTGTTGCCTTGCCCTCGCCGTTGCAAGCCAGTCTGGAAATATTCAATCGCTTTATAAAAATATTTGAGTGCGTACATTTTTGCAGTCATTGAGATAGTATATCACAAAGCAAAAGATATCGGATTCATTCCCCGGTCCGAATAAAAAAATTATAATTGATTCGGTATTTGAATAGGCTTGATAGTGGCCGGGCGAGTGTCTTAATACTGTCTTACTGGAAGCATATGCTGTTGCACTAATTATGCTGGTTTGTTTGAAGTAGCACGAGGTCACAGAATACCAGCGTAAAACAGTACCTACTTGTAATATGTTTCGCCGATTGACTGAGGATATCGGAGGACCTTGAATCGTAGTTGTAAAAAGCTCACACCACACTAAAGCACGGATTGTGGCGCAGTTGCACATAGTCGCCGTTGATCATTTACCATAGAGGATCATTGACAATATTCAATATTCTATCATAAACAAATCAACAAACGTTAACGTTATTTTTTTAAATTCTATTGCGGACAACGGAGCAGGTGGGTTATTATGGCAATAGAACACCGTCGCCACAGTTCGCGCATTGGTTGTGTTGCCCGCTTTTTACGTCGCTTAAGCGGCACTTTTAAAGACCTACGATATCCCCACTCTCTCTGCTACACACAGTACAAGTATCGTTTTACGTTGAGTATTCTGTGAGCCCGTGGTATCACTTCGAATGATCCGGCCCAATTAATGCGTCAGCATATGCTTCGGCATGGCTCAACCACGCATGCGACAGTATTAAAACACTTGCCCGGCCGCTGTCAAGTCCTTTAAAATAAATTATATGAAATTATAACTGTCCGGACCGGGTTTCGAACCCGATAGCATTCGGTTCATGGTATAATAATCATTGGAATAAATTTTTGGAATTTTTTGTCATATCTTTGAAATATAATTGTCTTGTTCGTCTTATATTACCATATCGTTGGCATCATAATGTGCAAGCCTCAATGGAGCTGTGCGCGGTCCATCTCGATCAGCATCGAATCGCGGATCGGGACTTTCTCGCAGGGCTTTTTGCAGTGCTACCAGTATCCTGTCGAGAACTAGCGCAGCCCGCTTCTGTGGCACTATGTAGTTCTGAAAAAAAATATACCAGCATCAATTTATACATACTAGTATGATGGCTTTATATTAGACAGTCTCTCAGATATCTTTAACAAAATTAATTAAGACTAGTAAAAATAACGTATATATAGTGTATGTGTGTGTGTGTGTGTGTGTGTGTGCAAGTATAGGGTGTGTATATAATGTGTATATAGCCTATGCCTAAACACCTATACCTGAATAGGGGTAAATTTAGATCTTCAGTAATTTATTTAAAACATTGAATTATTATATATAAGGATTATTATTATATATAGGATATTCCTAAATTAACGCAACAATTGTATTGGTTTTTTTTGTATTCCAATAGTTTAGTGCATAAATGATGGAAAATTCAAATCATGCGTTAAAATTAAGACCAACTTTATAATCATTACAAGACAGAATACTAAGAATACCGCTGAGTGGACAGAAAAAATTATGCATTATTGATATTTCGTTCTTAAAAAGATTTATCGCCAAAAACTTGTCAATGTCCTTCAACTAAATCTTAAAATTTCTAATGGTAATTAGCTTAATGAAACACAAGAATAGCATCAAAATTTATTTTACTGTAGGTGTAATAACTTGTAAAGACGCGCAAATGTCTTAAACTATTGGAAGTGTATTCAGGTAAAATCTTTTAACGATGGTAGCCATATAACTCGAGATTAATGAACCTCCCAACTGATGATATCTAATAAAACTTACATGTAAAATGCCTACTTGGCTACATAAAATAAGGAGATCATTCCAAGTTATATGCACCTTTGGGAGATCCATGCTGTATCATATGCTAATGCACTAATTGGTCGAGTCGTACGAAGTGGTACCACGGGTTCATGCGCGTGGTGTCACTTCAGAATACTCACTGTGAAACATCTGTACTTGTGTTTCGCTGAATGAGTAAAAGCCCCACAACCAAAGCGTGGATTATGATTCGGTTCTCCATGAGCAGAGGTGTTCTCTTACCATATAGGGAACCCACCTAATCCATTGTCTGTTCCAAGTAAAGTACAAGAACTATCATTAAATAAATTAATTTTTTTATATAATAATGAATAGATAGATCAAACTATAATAATTAATAAAACTTTGTGAATATTCCAACAATTTAAACCTACTTTTAATTTGCATAAGATGACAAAAGTTTTACATTTTACGACTTCTTCCGAAAACCACTCTCCGTTTACAATAGGCAGTGACGATGATTCGTCGTTTTGTATTCTTAGGCATTAATAATTTTCGATAAAGCCTTAGGCTCATTAACCACCGACTTTTCCTCCCACAACAGCCTTTTGCGTAACTACGTTTGCCTAGTACGTTCGTTCTCAACCGTAGCGACGAGTTTATAAGCAAAGTATAAGTCTATAAGTAGTTTTTTAATTAAGAGTCACAAATAATAGTATCGCCTTAAATGGAGTTTTTTGGATAATTCCTGCAGCTGGATTTCATCATCAAACATCAAAGCAATTTCATCTGAATCACCTCTATGTTTGTATTTCTACAACTGATTTTTTTAAAGGCATTTTCGTGCCTCTCACTACTAGTACCTCTTTGGGATTATCATCCCAAGTATCCAAGATCGTATTGATCGGTAAATACGACTTGGGATCTTCAAAATAGAGCGTCCGTCCCAGTTAAAGCTAAGGTTGTCCATAGGTCAGCTAGGTGAGGTAATTGTTAAAAAGGATAATCTTACCTCCTGTAGATTTCTCGGGTCTACCGTCAGAGGGTACTCTTCGTCAAGCAGGTCAGATGCGGGTAGCGCCGAGACAAGAGCGACACAGATGGACACGACGACAGGCAGTGACATCATTTTGATAACGCAGAGGCTGAAATTATAATTATTCAAATTCAAATTGTACTACCATCAATTCTGGAAAAAGCTACTCTGAGAAAAATCGGAAATCGCCTTTCGAAATAAATAGTTTTATTGCTATTCTTTATAAATCAATTTTTTAAATTAAAATATCCTTATAATTAGGTACTTAATTTTTTGATTGATTTAATATATATATATTTATAACAATAAACATATTTGAGAGCCCCGTAGCTAAGTGGTTTAATAAGTCTACCATGAAGCGAGAGGTGAGAACATGAAGAGAACGGGTTCAGAACCCGATCGCAATAATTATAAATTATAATTATTCAGTCACTGAAAGGGCTTGACCGTGGCCTGGCTAGTTTCTTAATAATGTCGCATCCATAACAGATCCATGCAGAAGCATATTCTGACGCACTAATTGGTTTGGTTCGTACGAAGTGATACGGGCTCACAGAATACTCAGCGTGAAATGGTAGTTGTACTTGATACAGTACTTCTACTGTGTTTTGGTGAGTGAGTGAGGATATCGGTAAAGCCGGCAACATGCGCGGATGTCCATGGGCGGTGATGTTCTCTTACCATATGGGAGACCCACCTACCAGAGTCACAAAAAACGCATTCCTATAAGAGCTACGTTTTGGGTACAATATTTAATGTCAGAAAGACGAAATGTGAGAATTAGGTAATTTAAAAGATTTGTAGCAAAGAGCGGAGAATCGAGGTCGCATCCTCATTGTATCGGATTATAACGAAGTCGTTTTCTTCATGTTCATCAATAATCCTCCAAGTCGCGGCTGTCAAGTGAAATTTTCATTTTTATGGATGTTTTTTATTTGGGTCATCCTTGGACTTTTGTTATTAAATTCTGTACATCCAATAGGGAATACTAAACAGTATAAGAGCATTAACAAGGGATATTTTTATTGTAAGATCTTCTAACCTAAAGACAGTGGCATTGCGTGATATTTTATGGTATAGGTAGCAGCAACGTAGCAGGTGGGTTTCCTTTATGGTAAACGATCACCGTTGTCTATAGACAATCGAGTCACAAACCGCACATTACACAATTTCAAGGCCTTTCTATATCATCACTAACTCATCGAAATGTCCAAGTACTATTCAACGCTGGTAGTGTGAACTCGTAATATCATTTCGGACGAGCTGGCCCAATTCATGCATAAGCATATCTTCAGCATTGCTCTCCCACGGATGCAACAGTGTTAAGACGCTCGACCTGCCACAGTCAAGCCCTCTCAAAGTAAATTTTGAAATTTTATACGGATAGGGGATCGATCCCGATGCTTATCGTTTCGCAGTAGGCTTATTAGACCACTTATTTATGTGGCTCTGTTTTAAAAATTGGTATTTTATATTCATGTTATATATGTTTTTATGGTACAGCGGACAACAGAGCAGGTCGGACTCCTATATGGTGAGAGTACACCGCTGCCCATCACCAACCGCGCCACAGTTCGCGCATTGGATGTGTTTCCAGCTTTGTACGCCACTTAAGCAGCATTATTAAGGGTAGCTGATAACCTCACTCACTCTATGCACTAGATGTTATATAATTTTTTTATGTTTAATTTATACAGTTTGATTGATTCGTTCGTGGACACGATCCCAAGATCCCTTAAATCTCTTCATATTGACAGCTGTCTTTGGATAGAGTTTGTTACAGTTCATTGCAAGGACAAATGACAGTTATATACGATAACGGATAAACTGGTTTATTGCCAACTTTACTGTCCGGTTTCATCTCTTTCCACGCTTGAGCGAGTTCTAAATAATTGTTTATTGTTTTATGTTCTTATGGACCAACTGCATCTAATTCACCGTTCAAGTATTTTTAGGGGTAGAAACAATTATTAATGTAAAAAACGGGCTTTTGTTGTTTGATTGAAAGCGCTTTTTGGATTTTAGACGTACTTTCGACGATATTCTCAAGATATAGGTACGCTGCTATATTATACTTTCGTTGTTGATTTTTATGTTTTAGTTAAAATGTTACTTATATTTAAAGTTTAATTTCTAAATTTTAAAATGTAGCATTTAATCTTTACATCTCTAAAGTTAAGAGCCTTTTTATTGTGTATTTAACTACAGGTAAGGCACTGCAAACTCAGGAACCAACTAAAGTATTTTTAATATGCAAATTAATAAAGTTAATAGTGAATGCATAAGAAACACATTTCTAGATCTCGGAAATACATTCCCATATTTCTATTTAATTAAGTCTCATTTATAAAACAGAGTTCACCCTATTAAATGCGTAACCAGGAAACCATAGAGATGCAACGCGGCCGTAGCCCGTAAGAATTTTATTTCTTTTTCTATAGTAAACTATAGGGCTAGAGGGTCTTAATGATCATCGTCACCTATGGAAAACCGCAGCAATGCCAGCGCTTTGGTTGTGTTTCCGACTTTTTACCCCACTTATGCATTTTAAATTAGTATTACTCCAGACGAACCGGCTTAATGTGTGGTTCAGCATAGCTCATCGCGGGTAAAACAGGGTTAAGATAATCACCCGGCCTCTGGCAAGCCCGTCCCAAAATCAAATGAGACCTAAGCATATGAATCGCTTACGTTTGTCGTATCCGTTTGGATAATATGTGCCAGTTTTTTGTGTAATGCATTAAATTTATTTTTTTAATGGAGTTAAATGCATTTTTTTTAATCTTGGAATGAGGGCTCATCTAGTATTTTATTTATGACAATTGATTTAATTAATAAGATAAATATTCGTTTTGCTTTTATATTGTAAATATTTTGACTTCAATTGCGTTTGTATTCTCAATGTACATTATTATGTACAATAGAAAATGAAACTTAAAAAAAATTAAAGGACGGTTGATAGAATAATCTAAAACTCATAAATATTAGTATAATTGAAAAATATTCTAATATCAACAATTAGCTAAGTTAATTATTCATAAATTTGTCACTATTTGATAAATTTATTTTTACAAATATTCCTTAATTGTAAGCATGAAGTATGAATATTTTTTAAATATACATTCTCTGTTGTATTCATTTTTCAGTTTTAATAACATATTTGTTGAACAAAAATAAAGTTTTTAAAAAGTTCGCGGCCGAGTGATTAAAGTCAATTTAAAATGTTGATATAATAACTATTTTATTTATCTTAATATGAACTACATTTAACCTACGAAAACTAAATTGTGCTTCCATTTTATATATTTGGAAGGTTCTTTTTACTTTAATTTGTGGATTTTCAACATCTCTACGTGTTCTAAGAAACACGTTTTCTCTTTTAAAGACGATATAATTTATACCACATTTACACAAATTTGTTATTTTGTTCAAATTCTGCAATAATATATATTTATTTCATTTCAGTTATCTAAACTCATCGGTAAAATATTATTGCAAATACTAAATCGTATGAAAGACTGTAAAAACAGGTAAATAATTATAAAATAGACTTTAATCATAATTACTTACCTTCTAAATAAAACCACTGTTAATAAAGTTGAAAAGTTGATCGCGAGTTGTTTCCCGCGCGGTAGCGTCGAGCGTTGTATTGGGCGGGCGGCCCGCCCTAGCTTTATAAGAGCCTGCTTCTAAGGAAGGACATATAACGGTCGTGCACTTAATTTTGAATTATCTTATTTATGATATTATTATTTTTAGAACACAAACAATGACAGCAATAAATAAATTACGTAAACAAAGAAAAACGTTACGGCTAGCAAAGGATATGAAAGGATAATATACTGGTATTGTTTTATTCGTAATTCTACTCTAGGATTGAAAAAACATTTAAAAGTTATATAATATATACTAAGAACTTTGCCGTTATAGATTATATATATTTTATTTGTAGTATTAGTATTAGTTAGTATGAGTTTTTTTTAGTATATTGCTGTAAATTTGTATCTTGGTATGGAGTTAATGATAAAAAAGTTGCTAAAGTCCATGTATGAAAAGATGCGCATGTTTATTCTAAATATTCCATTCAAGACATAGATTTCTAGTGAGGCACACTAATTTTGTTTCTATAAAATAATGATTAGTAATTTTTATGGTACAAAAATGTGGCGGTAATGTTAATGACCTATTGTTATGATTTGTCAAATTTTAACAATTCCAAAGTCAAGGTCTTTTGGGAGAGAGATTTTATCAAAATTCCATTGCTGAAATGTGTCACTAATTCTCGGCTCCTCTGTTGGTATAATTTAATATACGTTACGGGAAATAAACAGGACTATATGTATAATATTAAATATTGTTAAGATTTGTATGGATTTAAAAATTTAAGGCTTTTTGGCCTGAGAAGTAGATAAGAAATTAACGGTTTTTTATTTAAATCTATGTCTGAAAACCATTTTTTTTTATATAATCGTTTTAAAGATTCTATTGCATGTTTGTCTATACGTGGTTTTAGTAATAAAGAGTTTGCTAGTTTCAGACCGATTAAAAGAATAATAAATTGATTTCATGTTAAGTTTAAAATCCTTTAAAAATTTTTTGTTAAAAACTTATGTTTATTTATATATTTTTTGTTTTTGAATTATATTCAAATTCTGTGGCCTAATAGTTTTTATTTAGTAGAATAATATAATTTGGTAAAGCAATCAATAAGTAAACATATCTGGATCTATTAGATTCCGCCCTTGATATTTTGTAAGATTTTGTGCTTTTTGCAGGGACTTCAAGTATCTTTGAATGTTTGTTTATATATTTTAAAACACTATATAAACTGTTAAAGTTTAAAATAGAAAGTATGTAAAAATAAATATATATTTAATTAGATATATTAAATATATTGAGAGCCTCGTAGCTAATTAGTTTAATAGGTATGGGTTTCGAATCCCAGTCCGAACTTTTCTATGGGCGGCGGTGTCCTCTTACCAAATAACAGACCTACCTGCTGCATTGTTCGCCATACTATAAAAATAAATTGCTTATATCAGCAAGTGCATAGCGTGGTATATTGAACAGTTGTTTCAAATCTATTACAAAAGCTTATCTAAATATTTAATCCCTCAAAGTACCGCTATCTGAATATCAACCTATAATATAATATTATTAATATTAACTTCCATATATTAACTAGTAAACCATGACGTAAATATATATTTGATGTCATATTCTGTGTTGCCATAGAGTATAGATCATTACAAGCAGTCAAAATCGTATTTTTTTTATTTAATTGATGGCAAACGAGCAGGAGGCTCACCTAGAGAAAGAAGTCCTCCGCCTATGGATACGCCCAGCCCTTATAGAGCCGCAAAGTAAAAAAAACAGCACAATATTGTGTGATTTTCTATGAAGAAAATCGCTGATAAACAGTTAAGGTGTTATTAATCTAAAGAGCATGTATTTCCTTATATATCGAATTAATAACTTCTTTTCTTTTTTAAGGACTATTAACACTTCCGTGATGTATATACATTATACATTCAGGAAAACATGAAATTCTTTTGCGATGATATATTTATAGAGTAGTAGAATAGTAGTGGTAGTATATAATAAGCGGTAGAACTTAATTATACATCTTTTGCTATTAAAAACTAATTTAAAAATAATATAATTCTTAATTAAATTAAAATTACATGTGTCCAAAAGTATTTAACGAATTTGTCAAATTAAGCTAAATATCCATGAAATGAACGTAGTTTACTTATTTAGTCTTTGTATATATAAAATTTAATCTTCCTCTATTGAAAAATGTAAAACCAACTAAAATGTTCAATGTCCGGGAATTCATACCGGAAGGACATGTATTTTTAGACAGTCCTTCGATAAGCAATATAATATCCAAGTGGCCTCGGGTACATCCTTTGTTCATAAAACATTTTGATTTACGGCCTCCGATGAACTGTTCCGCAAACCGAAATAAAGTTACAGTATGTATCCTAAAAGCACTGCCTCCACCTCTGCTATTAAGGTAATCAATTAATACAGAAAATACATAAACAATATGATTACATAGAGTTGCGTAAATTATTGTTTTAATTAATTCCGTTAGACGATACATTCTCTTCCGCGACGTTTTATATCTAACATTCAATACGCAAAAAAATGATGACCTAAATTGTTTAGATCTATCAATATTTGACTATCAATATTTTATGGAATAACTTAGGTAATCTTAAGTTCAAGTTTATTAACAATGTGGATAATACTGCGTTTAAAAAAAATTTAGTAACTCAATTACCGTACCTCCTATTTTTGACTTAATTTATGTAGAAATATTTTTTTTTTAAATTTATCTTGTCGTTATATATGTACTTTCACTGATTATATCTATGAACAGTAATAGTACAGGTATAACTGGTATAAGATGAAACAGGAAAATTTGAATTCTCGTATTAAATAATTAAACGTAGGCGGAGAGCAAAACAAAACTTTGTTTACAAAGAGGTCACAGACGGGTGAGGAGGAAAGCTCCCGGCTGCGATAATGTGACTGTCGTGTCTCACAGCGTGGCACTAATAGCTCCACGCTGGAGGGTCGTGATACGAGTGAATACTTGGGTTAACAGGGAAAAGCTAAACGCATTTTGTTTTTAAATATTAATGTTATGATTCATGTTAATTCATAGCTTTTGAATTAAGTATTGGTTTATACGCTAAGAGTATTTCTTTATTTAATATTTTTAACCTGTCTTGCTTATTATAACTACTTATTCGTTTAGAAATGAAGAAATTTTCTTTTTAACTTAAGCTGTCTGCTTATTAAACAAAACAGCTTTCAATATATTTAAGAATAAATAGGTGTCCCGTGGCAGATGATATGAAATAAAAAGACGTAAGAGTCAAAAAATTTAATGTATTACAAATGAACTTAACTACACATGCAGGTTTTACTTTTTAAATACGATGCCGTTTAAATCTGGTCGGTCTCGACGTACACATGAAAACACGTGAAAATTCGCTGCACCGTAGTTTTCGGCAGCGCGAAATGTTGCTCTCTTAAGCACAACCTGCCGTAGATTTTCCTGTATATTTCGTTGCGTTGGATGCTTTCTTTCTTTCTTGACGTTCGGCTAAGACCTGACCGTGGCTTGTTTACGGTTTCACTTGTTGTTCGGAACTTCTGCACCCACGTTCATATTTACACTGGGTCTATCCCTTTATCGTCTAATATCATACTATCGTATTAAAAATTTTCGCTGGGAGGAGTAGGTACAGGTAACTACTGCAACATCGTGAGTAAACAATATGCACGTGTACGTACCGCGTCGAACACCGACTCTTCCCCTTCGCACAACGAACAACGGTTTTAAAAATGTTTCAGTTTTAAGTTGTAAATCTGCCACGGGACACTATATGTATAATAGTGATGGGAAACTCTATTGCTATATATTCGACAAATTTTGTGTATTCTACGATACTTACAATGTGCTTTGTTATCTGTGAAACTGACAGTTATTTTACAATTATTATCTGTGATCATTGGTGTAAATTTTACAAGACACAAATTTACAAATGGCGGTCTCTTTATGAATTACGCCTAGAGTGAGTCTATGGCCTCGTTGTAACTTGTAATAAGTGAAGCCGAATCTGTTTTATTAGACTATTATTTTTTACACTGTTGGTGTTTTTAAATAAATACAATGTAAGGTGTTCAAATCTTCCACAAGGTCTCTGTGTTTTTCTTATTCATCTTCATAATTTACATACCGATAACTTGTTTCGTTACAGGGCGCGAACCAAATCTCCATTAGTTACTGCGGAAAAAGATAAAAAGAAACCCAAAGAAAAAAAGAAAAAAGGGGAGTCAGGTTCTAGCAGTAGTGATAGCAGTGGAAGGTAAGAATTATGTGCCACAATGAATATGAATTGTAAGGAGGTTATGTTTACAGACATGATTTACGATCCCAAATCATCTTATCTACACATTACAATGAAATATTGTTTTAATACTTGTAA
>DWCF01001718.1:0-28246 GCA_018230265.1 Delias oraia | reverse complement strand
TCCTTTAGTCGCCTCTTACGACATCCCATTAGGAAGACTGGGAGTGGTACTATTCTGATCCGGTAACCACACGGATTTTATATTTTTTTCATATATTATTTTCCCACAATCATAATAAGACGAAGAAAAGCTAAAACTTTCAAATATTTAGTCAGAGTAAAATCACACGCAAGTCCGGCGCCATTTTTTAAATATTATTGATACCTTTTCATTGGTTTAAATACTATCAGCCAATGATTCTTGGTGTATGGGACAGATTAGCCAATAGTATGATAGCTTCATAGACTACAGTATGAATGTTTGACAGATTATAAAGCTTCTATTGGCCAATTGACAGATTAAAAAGTTTCATATATCTAATCTTTCAGAATTTGAAGACTAAGTTAAGAGCCTGCGAAGTGATATTTCATGAATCAACTAAAAACACTACAACTAACAAATCAGTAGAAGCAAATTTGTTTTCCCTATCGAGTAGCTTATTACGGGTAAACACATCTTATACCATATTGAAAAATTTGTACAGAACTTAGCCTTAGTTTATTGTATCACGTTTTCTCATAATAAGTTAAAATATAAAACAGGAACTGTGAACTGTTGATAATAAATTATCTTACACTTGTATTGTCATATATAACCCGGGTGTTTTTTGTTATGAAACAAAGCAAATTGTGGCGCTGATACGTGCAAACGGTCATGAGTGAATAGAATCAGTGCTTCGCTCACCAATCAAGCTTCACCCATTTAAAAGCTTATCGCGCTCGGAAGTGTTTTACGAGCGTTGGCATCCAGTTCCAAGGACGTAAGCGGCAAAGTTATACGCGTCGCCTCGTCTATTTTAGAACGCCGTCTCTAACATGCGGTGGCTGGTCTTTTACTGGAGTTTTGCTTGTACGCTTTCAACAGCAATATGCACCTCAGATACAGGTATCTATTAGGTATTTACTAGCATGCTTAAACTTTTACTTCTTCAATTTACTACAGATTCTTCTTAGAAATAGAGATTGTAGAGATTCTTATGATAATGTATATTATATACCTATTCTCACTAAACATATTTTTACTATCAATTAAATTTGGCTTTGTTTAATGTGTGCTGTGTGCAAATCATACTAGTCTATATAACTGGATGTATTATAAGACATTCTTAAGCGTTTACTACACATAACCATATTTTAAACTCATATAACAGCACTTATATGTTATTTTAATTGATTTAAATTGGAACATGAAATGTTTCCATACAAGTATTACATTGATTGGGATGACTAGTTCATTTCACTCAGATTCTAAAAATGTGTTTTCAACAGTTTGAACTGTGCTAACCTCTGTAGTACCACTGTATTTGGATAAAGTAGATTATAAAAAAGGCTAACTAATCATTCATATGTATTAATAGCGTGTTAAACCTCATATCTCTAAAGGTTTTTATATTTTTTGAACGTTCAGTATCAGTATACGTTTCCTTTCATTTTGTAGATATTTTCAAAACTTAGGGTGGACAGTTACAGTAGTGATTTACCTCTCACTTTTTGTTTTAGTTGCTTGCGGTTAAATTTTGTTTAAACAATATATATCAGAAAAAAAATGTTTCACAAAATATGTTCTATAAACTGTGTCACAAGCATGTGAGCTAAATGTTGGCTATCAATTGGTCTAATAAACGTTTTGTATCCATCAATTTTTGTTTTATACTTGTCGTAGCTTAACTATACTTTGTCAAATATAGTTTAAATACGATGAGTATGTACTGTATTTGTAAGATAAGTTAGACAGGCTTTGATTATAATCGAACCTCAAAAGTGGGTGGCAAAAGTTACATGGTGGTACTGATACCACCATGTAACTTTTGTCACCCAACTCTTATGAGATTGATATTATATGAGGTTGTGTTAATTTTTGACAATACTCTATCAAATCTAACAAAGTGTAATAATACTCTATGTATTTCATTACTTGAAGAATGGTGAGTTTCATACAAAACAAAGAATTACTGGCCGTTTGTATTGCTAATCAGACGCTCCATATATTTGTAACGGACTCATAACATTTTATAGTGATATGTCCAGCTATATGATGCAATCTGGCTTTTGAGATATTTTGGTAAATCAATTAAAGCTGTTGTTCTATACAGGACGGCGAGCATAAACAATTCAATAGGTTCATTAATCTTTGACACGACACGGGATGGACAAACAATTTTTATTACATACAATTTATCACCCTATACATGTAATATATCCTACATATAATATATACCTATGTTTTCATAGAATTAGAATATTGGAAGTTTTCATAGAAAATATACAATATTCTAATGTCTTATAAATATGATACCCAAATAGTATATTTTATAATATAGTATGTCTGTATTTTTTAACATTACTCATACATCTCTCTTTAAAAATTAATTACTAACTATAGTAAGATCATAGAATACTCAGCGTGAAAAGGTACTTGTACTGTTGTGTTTCGCTGAGTTCTCACTCTGCGAAACACAACTTTGCGAACATTTCACTCGAAAAGGCCGGCAACACAACCATTGTGCGGATTGTGGCGCGGTTGGTGATGTGCGGCGGTGTTGTCTTACCATATGGGAGACTTACCTGCTCCGTTGTCCGCCATATTATAAAAAAAACGTGAACGTGAACGCCATGACGTTGGTCTGTGTGCGTCATTAATAATTAATCACAGGAATTGTACACGGATGGTTACACAGACGCCCCACATATTAATATATACTCTATGGCTATGTCTTATATTTCATATAGCGAATTTGCGAACGATGCATTGCTTTATTTGTGTCAAGCGAACGAATGCGACGTAACAGTGTAGGTGTGCTTGTGAGCGTACATTAAACTCATTAAGTTTTATGAACCTCCTTTGACCGGCTTAAGGCTTTAGACTTTATATACAGCGGGATCATATTATACTCGAGACGTGTTATACGAATGGCTTTTGAAATTATTCAAAGCTTGATCCTTTATTTCCTGTCCCCCTCGTTATCTATGAGTTTTTTGTGGTATAGCGGATAACAAAGCAAATGGGTGTCCTATATGGTAAAAGAATACAGCCGCCCTTGGAGAACTGCGCTACAGTTCACGCTTTGGTTATGTTGCCGGCTTTTTATTTCAAGGGTCTCCGATATCCTCACTCACTCAACCGAAACACAGTGCAAGTAACGTGTCACGCCGAGTATTCTGAGTCCGAGCTGTCACTTCGGACGGGCCGGCGTAATTAGCTCACGCAGATTGGACAGTGTTGAAACACTCGCCGACCACTACCAAGCCCTTCCAAATGCCGAATAAATTATAAATTAAATTTTAAATGTTCGGGCTGGGATTCGAACCCGATACTTTTCTCTTCGTGGTAGACTTATAAGATCACTTAGCTACGAGGCTCTCAAAACTTGCGTGTTTGTCTCTGGTGATGCCAACACGCAAACTTTTTTTGCTTCAATTAATAAAGTGTTGAAGAAGTCGGCTGGCAGTCAGCTAAGATGGTAAATTGAGATTGAATATCCTTTCGACAGATGAGCAGAGGGAGTGGTCGGACGTGATCGCGGTGACGGTCGCGACGGAGGAGACAGACGGAGCGTTGCGCTTCGAGCGGTCGGCGCGCGTGCATGGCCTCCACGTGGAAACGCTGGGCAGAGGCACCGCGTGGCGTGGAGGAGACATGCACCGGCCTGGCGGGGGGCATAAGGTCACTCTGCTCCGAGACTGGATAGATCAGGTGCACGACACCCTGGATGCAGACACGCTCATCCTGTTCACCGATAGGTAAGATGTCTCGTTTTATATACAGCCTCTCCGTTACACTATCACTCCACCGCCCAACCGGTTAGTGCGTGAAAGCATCAACCGCTGTCCCTTCCTGACGTCAAAGGTGCCGGAGACCATAACACATACTCTAAGATCCGGATGATAGTTTCACATCGGCATTCACAAGGCTCACAGCCTCCCGCGGGGACAGAGCCAAAATAGATAGCGAGGAGCCTTACATCGGTGGGTCAGTTGCGGCCCTTCAGGCGGAACTCTCCCGCGCCGTCCTGGCCCGGGAAAGTTCTCCGTTTGACGATAGTGATTATAAGTATTTCTCAATTGCTTTAATACGGAAAAACTGCGCACACCTTGCACACGCGACGTTGCCTACGCGTCTACTGACTTTAGTTTGTCGCTGTACTATCCAGCTTCGTTCTTTTGTTTGAGCGTTAATCGATAGGGAGATCGATTTATTGCGATTGCTCACACAATTCGAGACATGGTGAGCGAGAGGTCACCGTGCGCTCGCGGCACGTCCATTGAGGCGGCCGAGAAGCCAAGCGAAGCTCTTGTCGTTTTTGTCACACAAGCTGATAGGCTGTCAGCCGCAGCCACAAGCGACTGAGCAACTGCTGCCAGAAACGGGATAATTTCATTAAATAAAAGTAGATTAAAAGATAAGCTTCGAATCAATATAAGTTCATAAGTATTTAATAAATAATTTAGTAGGTCGCGGGTAGGCGTGTCCAGCGGCGGAGGAGCGATTGTCTTATTAATGTCGAATGCACGAATGAATGTACGGACAGAGCAGAGGAGTTGGTTAGTCATCGCCGAGCGACGACACTTTAAAGCATCAGTTGGGAACAAGGTCGAGCACGGCTACAATTGTATAAATTGTGTTTTTTAGAGAAGCGTTGTCGCAGTGAACGTTATCTAAAGGTTATCATTTAACGGACTCTGCCCGATAGCATCGTCCACGCGTTTGGACTTGCCTTGAGTCCCAACTGTAGCGATTTGTACAGTCGAGTTTGTGACCCTTGGAAATTATAAAGCGTTGGTGATCCTGCTCGTTAAATATTAATTTCTTCGACACTAATATTATAATAATAATACACTGTAGCTAGTTGTAGTATGTTAGATGTATGTAGATCCGAAGGAGAGGCTTGTCTCCAGCAGTGGACGTCTTACGGCTGAAATGTTGATGCGAAATATTTTAAGATACCATTATTGATCTCTCTTCTCATTTCTCGAGTCTGAGATGTAATTACATACAATACGAAAGATCTCTATTTATTCCCTTAATCTTATATGTATATAAATGCTTTCCCGCAATGATTTCGTATGTCATGGCAATTACTATAGAACCGGTTTCAATAAAATTACACACATAAGGATTACTCGATTGTTAATCGCAAGATTTTATTTCGATTTATTAACTGTTTGTTTACAATAAATCATCAAAGTGGTGTTACGGTAAGACTCCTACTGTCATTTTCAGGTATAAGGTTTTTTTCATTGGAGCAAGTATGTAGCCAATATGGTAGAATACAGTACAATAGAATGGCTTTAGGTGATACGAAGTTCACCTGGTCCTTTAGTGAGTGGAAAATTATTGATTTAGAGATTGTGCTATCGTATGAATTTTAGAGAGATGTATGACAGCTTCGTCCCTTCTCGCCAGTTATGACGTGATACTCCTGGGAGATGCTGAAGAGCTACGCGAACGTTTCCTCACGGCGCGTCACAAGATCGTCTTCGCCTCGGAGCCGTTCTGTTGGCCAGACACAAGCCTTGCAGCTCGCTATCCGCCATCGGACAAGTCGACGCCGAGCCCTTACCTCAACTCGGGTGGTTTCATTGGTAGACTGGAGGATATAGGAGCATTGGTTCGCGCCGCGGATATCGATGACAGCGCAGATGATCAACTGCACTACACACGGCTCTACTTGGATCCAGAAATACGCTCCAAGTTGGACATCGTGCTAGATCACAATTCTACTATATTCCAAACTTTAAATGGCGCGCTCTGTGAGTATATACCCACTATAAATAGCCGTGGCAGAGCCATGCTGAAGCATATCTTCTTCTTCTTCTTCAGCCCATCTAAGTCCACTGCTGGACTTAGATATGCATATGCTAAAGCATATGCGTACCCACTAATTGGGCCGGCTCGTCCGAAGTGATACCTCGGGCTCACAGAATACTCAGCGTGAAACGGTACTTGTATTGTGTTTCGCAGAAAGAGTGGCGTAAAAAGCCGGCAACACAACCAGTGCGCGGACTGTAACGCGGTCGTTCATAGGCGACAACGTTCCCAGGATACAGGAGACCCACCTGCTCCGCTGTCCGCTATAGAATAATAATAAAAAACCTAAACAACTGCCAACACGGGCATAGAACTAAAACCCCGCAGCGGAACCGGCAGTGATGGCACGATTAACTCTCCCCTGCGGCCGTTCGTGCCGAGTCCCGCAGGAGAGGCTCTCACGCTAACTGTGCCAAAGTCGATGGGTTTTAGTTTTTCGATCAAATTGAAGGTGCGTTGAGCTGTAAAGGCCACTTCGATGTGACATGGTTCTTTCAAATGCTAAGCTATTAAAAAAAATTATACTATAGCGGACAACGGAGTGGGTGGATCTCCTATATGGTAGAAACGCTGCCGCCTTTGGACAATCGCGCTATACGCCACGCATTTGTTGTGTTTCCGCCTCATTACGCCCACAACGTCACGTTCTCACTCATACAGTGAAACACAGTACAAGAGTACAAGTACCTTTTCAGGCTGAGTGTTCTGTGAGTCCGTGGTATTGGTTCGGACGAACCGGACCATTGAGTACATTAGAATGGCTCTCCCACGAGTGTGACCGGCCACTGTCGAGCCCAAAGACCGAATAAATTTAAATATTTTTTGGTCGACTCAGGATTCGAAGCCGATATCTCTCGCTTCGTGGCTCTTATTACAGATAGTGTTAGTTTATGGAAATGGCGATATTGGAGCTAACTTTTGAGAGCATGGCCCGATCACCTCAGTTGGTGGGGTGGTTGTGAAATGGCGCTCACGTGTGACCGTCGCTTTGCAGCGGACGTGAAATTGCACAGCACCGAGGAGGGGTGGCCGTGGCTAGAGAACGTGGCGAGCGGCGCGCGGCCACTGGTGCTGCACGGCAACGGGCCGGCGAAGCGGGCGCTCGACGCCCTCGGCAACTACTTGCCGCGCGCGAGGACGCCCGCCAAGTGCCACGTGTGCGACGAGATGCGCACGCCGCTGCCCAAGCCGCTGCCGCGCGTCTTGCTGGCCATCTTCATCGAGCAGCCCACGCCGTTTTTGGAGGAGTTCCTCCAGAGTGTTCTCGACATTGACTACCCAAAGGTAGCGTGGGCTGCGATCTCTTTATCTTCGTCGCCTTTCTTTATTCTCCTCACCTTACAAAATACAAGTTAAAGCAATATAGGTATACGTCCGTCTGATGCGGCTGTCAAAGATATTATCGTTTAACATAATTCTTATTTCTTACTTTGAGCATTTAAACATTTCCAAGTTAACAAAGGCTGCAAAGATTCTATATAAACTAAGGTACCTGTTCCGTTCTCTGCGATAGCAAAAATAAAAAAAATAGACACCCCGCATCTCCATTGAGTGGTTTTGTGCACCCACGCGGCGCATTGCAGGAGAAGATAGAGCTGCTGGTTCGCAACAATGTGGAGTACCACGAGGCGCTGGTGGATGCTTGGTTCGCGCGGGCGGTCCTGCAGTACGCGAGCGGCAAGCGTTTGCGGCCCGCCGACCAGTTGCCGGAGCACACGGCGCGGCAGGCGGTTCTCGAGCGGGCGACGGCCGGCGCGTGCGGGCACCTGTTCAGCGTGGACGCGACGGCGCGCGTTCTGCCCGCCACCTTGCGCCGCCTGCTGGAGAGCGGCGCACGTGTGGTCGCTCCGCTGTTGACCCGTTCGGGCGAAGCGTGGTCCAACTTTTGGGGCGCTCTCTCTCCGGACGGGTTTTACGCGCGGGCGCACGACTACATGGACATCGTAAATGGAAAGCTCAGGTATTTATATGCTACAGCAGGGTCGGCCAACCGATGTATGGCCACGACCCACTGGCGCGTCGCAGCGCCACATGGTTGGGAGAGGAGTGTATTTGGCGAAACGGTACTTGTACTGTGTTTCACGGAGTGAGTGATGATATCGGAGGCCCTTCGAAGTGCCGTTAAAACGGCGTAAAATCCGGCAACACAAGCAATGCGCGGACTGTGGCGCGGTTGTTTATGGGCGGCGGTGTTCTCTTGTCATATAGGAGACCCACCTGCTCCGTTGTCTGCAGTGGCATAAAAGGCTTTCGCATTTCCGACAGTTGCTGAGGGTTCCAGAAAAATGTCACCAGTATACGTAACGAACTTGAAACGCGAATAAGTAAAAGACAGCGATTGAACGGCATTTATTGGAGCGCGTCAATCGAAGGCGATGGAGAAGTCGGTCTTGAAGGAGCGGCGGTCTATGGAGTACATGTTGTCGGCGGTGCACTCGTAGACGCCGGCGTCCATCTGCGTCGCCGGGTCAATCTCCAGCTTTGACTTCACTCGCTCCTCGCCGATGAGCCACTCGTGGATCTGTCGGAGGCAATGTCTTTCTTATCTCAAAGAAATACTATTTCCACCTAGTTTAAAGTCACGACGCGTTAAATATATTTCACCGGCTCTGGTAGGGGCTTAGGAGAGGAGTCATTAACGACGCACCCGCGGCTCTGCAAGCGCTAGAGGTGTCCATGGCGGGCAGGGTGGAGAACCGTGTCTGCTTCTTTTCTTATACGGCGCTACGAACGCGGGCTCGCAGAATATGCGTGAAACTGTGCTTCGCCCTCACTACACGTAAACGGCGCGATAAACTAGCAATGCATCCAAATTGCGGATGTCATCGTGGTCGTCCATGGCCGGCGGTGATCTTTTGCAGCTATAGGACCCGCCTGCCCCCAGCTCGGTTATTATAAAAAAATATCATCAATATATATCATGAACAGGCATCTTGGGAATAGATAGAAAGCATAGCACAAGGTTAAATGTTAAGTTGTTTGTAAGTTGGTATAAGTAGTGTGAACGGAGACGAAGCCGCAATCACTCGATTGTCTCTCTTTAACCGTCGATATATATTACTGAAGGGTAAATGACGTAAGCGACTCACGTGCAAGTTGTGATGAGCTAATATTTCGACTCCATCTTTGAACCACGTGACTTGGGGTCGCGGCTTTCCCTTTGCGGTACATAGGAAGGCGATTTTGTGCCCCAAAACGTACTCAAAATCGAAGTGCGAAGCTAGCAAAATCTTGGCGCCCTATAGGAAAAGTTCATAGATCATACCCTGTAACGTTTTATTTTCTTTTTAATTATTTTTGAAAATTATAGGATGCTCATTATTTTCGACAATCAATATAATAGTTGAGTTGCATCGAATATAATTGTCGCAGTGTAGAGCAGTACGTGTGGCAACATACAGCATACAAGTGTAACACTCGTACAGATGTACTTACGTCGTTGTTGTTGTAGTATTGGTCCGACTCCGGGTCCCGGTACTTGCCAGTGATCGGAAGACCGATTTGTACCTGCGGCAATAGTATAATGCGTGAGCATAACGTCACATTCGATAGTAGCACCCCCACAACTCTGAGAGCAGTCAGGACTCTCATTCGCCTTTCAATGGTATGGCATGGCAAGCTAATTCATCCGTGGGAAAGCCATACTGACGCACTAAATGGGCCGGCTCGTCCGAAGTGATAGCAGCCTCACAGAATACTCAGCGTGAAACGGTACTTGAACTGTGTTTCGCAGAGAGAGATATCAGAGACCCTTCAAATGCCGATTTTTAAGCGGCGTTTTTAAGTTGTTGTGTTGTAAACAGCCGCCACCACACACAATGCGCGGAGTGTGGCGCGGTTGCTCATGGGCGGCGGTGGTCTTTTAGAATATAGGAGAGCCACCTTTTCCGTTGTCCGCTATCCTATAACAAAGGAGCTATCAACGTCCAAGTCTCAAGTGGTCAAGAAGTTTGGTAGTTGTTGAAGTTAAGTTTTCAGCACCGACCTTGGATTTGTTGCGTGGCCTCGCGCGGCCTCTCCGCGCGTCCGTCGGAGCCGTGAGCACGGCGAGATAAAGCGCGAGCACTGCCCACCACCCGCCCAGGTGCATCTCGCGAGAGTGCCGCGGCCGCAATGTTCGCGCAGTGCTCACTCGTCTGCACAGCTAATTGGCTATTGGGGGCCCCTCGCCGCGGCCACTTCCTTTGCCGATCGGACCCCTGTGCTGACGCACAAGCGACCTCGTTGGTCTACGCCAATTGCCGAGCCGTCTTCGATCCTCTTTTTTATTAACGACTATTATAATCACAAAATAATAGTGTACATTATTTCCTAGCATTTTATATGTGATTAAAATTTTAATTAGGATTAAACACCAAACACCGCCCTGTGCCATCTTGATCGACACTTTTTGACTTAGATATAAAATCAGTGGTGATTTTGAATTTCTCAGCGCGATATTTGTGGAATAGTTGGATGGAAACATGGCTGCTCTTGCAGGCGGACATTGCAATAGAAGCAATAGGACGCGTCGACAGCCTATTTATTGTCAAGCTTAACCAAGCGATTATTCATAGGTGTTTTTACTGAGCTTGAAAGTCACCGCCTACCATCTCTTAGTGCATTCTTATGTGATGGAAATCCGACTGATATCCTTAGTCGAAGAGTAGTTAAGCTTTGTGTTGAGTTTCTTTCTAATATGTATATTCCTTTGAGGGCTGTCCATATGTTTAACACTGACCGTTTGCACCCGACCAAAATAATACTAAACACCTGCTTGTGTTTCCAGGGGTATATGGAATGTGCCGTTTATTAACAGCTGCTACCTGCTTAATGTAGAGCTGTTCCGGCAGCCGCGCCTCAAGGGAGTGACGTTCAAGGCGGACGGCCTCGACCCGGATATGGCGTTCTGCGAAAGCCTTCGAGAGCTTGTATGTATCTCATGTGTATAGTTGGCCCCCTGCTGCAGTTGGTGCCCCTATCCTCTTGGCTTCAATGGCTCACTGGAGCCAGTGGACGTTGGATTTGTTTGCGACCCGTTGCCGTTTTTCCCGCCGCTTGAGCGGTGCAACGTTGTGCGCCTCCGATTATATACATACCTGTTGCCCTAGTTCTCAACGCTCTTTTATGTTGTCTTTGAAAATCAACGATTGTTTCATCTTTAAAATTGAAGAGCACGACGTGCTTAAGCGCGCTTACAAGGTGGATGCTGCTACAACACTAGCCACTGATGGCTCCGCTGACTTGAGATGCTCTCCAGGGCGTGGCAATGTACGTGAGCAACTCGGAGGCGTACGGCCACCTCGTCAACGCCGAGTGGTTCGACCCGAGCCGCACTCATCCGGACGTCTACGAAGTGGTACACAACAGGCAGGAGTGGGAGGCGCGCTACATCAGCCCCGAGTACTGGCACGGCCTGGACGAACGCCACAAGCCGTCCATGCCTTGCCCCGACGTCTACTGGTTCCCGGTGATGACGCCGCGCTTCTGCCTAGAGTGGATCGACATCATGGAGGCGTTCGGCAAGTGGAGCGACGGCTCCAACGCGGTGAGCTCTCCGCTCCGCCCCTCCTGTGGCCCGGCCGCCTCGGGTGTGCCGCGGCAATGTCAATTGCATTCATAGTCAACTATATCCATATAACCCGCATGTCATAAACATACACGACGTCAACAACCGTCGTTGTTAACCGTAGAGAAGTAACACACACACAGACACGCGCTTTCGCATCCATAACATTATGCGGAGTAGTATGGATAAGTGTGCGAAGGCTGCGCCGGGCCAACGAGTGCGTCCGCATGGCTGTGCGATGCGCTAGTAAGTTTACGTGTGTTGTGTAAGTTTACCGCAAATTGAAAAATAAAATATGAAGTAAGAGAGATTGTGGGACAGAGAGGTGAAAGGGATGCGTATACATAAATTGCAGGACAGCCGACTCGAGGGCGGATATGAGGCGGTGCCCACGCGCGACATCCATATGAAGCAGGTGAACCTAGACACGCAGTGGCTCCGGATCCTCAAGGACTACATCCGGCCGCTGCAGGAGCGCGTCTTCCTAGGCTACTACCACGATCCGCCGGTCTCGCTGATGAACTTCGTGGTCCGCTATCGGCCCGACGAGCAGCCGTCGCTTAGGCCGCACCACGACTCGTCCACGTACACGATCAACTTGGCGCTGAACGTGGTTGGGGAGGACTACACGGGCGGCGGTTGCAGGTGACTGTCTTCTTTACTCGCTGTCTGGACGGCGGCATTATACAGCGTGCTCAGAATAAAACCTTTTTTTTATTCTACACTACGTTGTCCACAACGAAACAGGTGGGTCTCCTATATGAAAAGAGAAAACCGCCGCCCATGAACAATCGCGCCATAGTCCGCGCTTTGGTTGTATTGCCTTTTGTTGTATATTTTTACGTCGCCTAAGCGGCACTATTAAGGACCTCCGATATCCTCACTCTGCGAAACACAGTGCAAGTACCGTTACATGTACAATTACGATTTCACGTTGAGTATTTTGAGAGCCCGTGGTATCACTTCAGAGGAGCTGGCCCAGTTAGTGTTTCAGCATGGCTCTCCCATGGCTGCGACAGTATTAAGATACTGGCCCGGCCACTCTCAAGACCATCCAGTGACCGAATTAATTATAAAAAAAAATATTACACTTGTCAGGACCGGGATTTGAACCCGATACCTCTCGCTTCATAGTCAAGCGGCGTAAAAATCCTGCAACAAAACCCAAATAATCAGATTAGCTGATAAAGAACTGACCTCTACGAATGTATTATGAGTACAGATATATAAGACTAAATTGGAGTATAAATTGTGTGAATGTATGTATAAATTTTATCAGGTTCATTCGATACAATTGTTCGGTGCAAGACACGCGACAGGGCTGGATATTGATGCATCCAGGCCGACTCACTCACTACCACGAGGGACTGAAGGTTCTGTCTGGAACGAGATACATCATGATCTCCTTCATCGACCCATAGTTCGAGAGGGCTCCGCGTACGACACACTTCAACCCATATGGAGCAAGCGTTGGAGTATTACAATTTTCATCCATTTTTTTTACAGTGTTAAATTCCGATTTGCTCATATGTGTATAGAGATGAGATCTAATGGCGAAGTTATTTGAATATTTTTACACAGTATCTTAAACAATTTGACACAGTAGTTGAGATGTTTGACGTTGACACAACTGTGCCTATACTTTGTTTGAGATGACTAGCTGTAAGTGACTGAAGTGCAGGTTTCTCTTTTGACTTTACTGCGAATATTTCAATCAAACGAAGAATCTCCGCAACGATTAATTTAACATCTGTTTATAAGTAAGATCGTTTTGGATTTGTACATTTTAAAACTGAGCTATCATATTTATAAGTTAAGTAAATGCATTTCTGTCAGATTATTTTAATAATAAGTTGTATAATTCCTGATTATAAATATAATCACAAGTTTAATGCAGTAATTGCAATTTTATTAATTCTTAACGTTTTATAACAGTTAATGTACAATATATTGTTTGCTTTACCAAAGATGTATGCAATGATTTTTTTAAATAAACGTTCATTTCTTTTATTTTGTTTGAATTTTTGAACCTTTTAATACCTACATTACTTCTTTTACAGTTAAAAATCTCAATAGTTTAGTTCAGAATTATGATATTCTATACACGGACACTTCACCGGAGGGTGGGCAGCGCCCTTTCGAGTACAGCAGATGTTCTGCGATCACCAACCAGCCTGCCAAGCGTGGTGATTAAGGCAAATAACCCCCCTATGACCAAGCGTCTTTAGGTGAGGCCTACGTCCAGCAGTGGACTTGAATGGGCTGATGATGATGATGATGATACACGGAAATGAATATACCTGTTTCCTTAAAATGTTTTATATAAATTCCTTTTTAAAATCAATATTCGCATAAACAAAGTAAAAAATATATATTTATTACTAGCTGATTCCGCTGAGATGTTATTCTAAAATTACAATACTGCCTAAGATACTCATTTAAATGGAATGGCGTAAAGGGCAATTTTGTTGGAAATTAAATACTTATTTTGAATAATGCATTGGATAGATAGATGAGGATTAATATCATATTTGTAAAAACACCTTTGCAAATAATGCATTATTTTGGACAAATTTGGTTAGATTAAAAAAGGTTTTAGTGAGCTGACCTTTTAAAGGGCAACTATTCTGTCATACAAGATTTTTGCGAAACTAACCGTTTACGCAGCGCACGCAGCGTAAGCTCTCTCAATAGGAAAATATCCCCAGATTTTGAAACATTCTTCATTGGTGCTCGGCTCCTTTTGGTGTTAGCGTCTATAATATATAGAATATAGCCTTACTCGATAAATGGGCTATCTAACACTGAAAGAATTTTTCAAATCGGAATTTCAAGCAAACAATCAAACAAACTCTTCAGCTTTATAATATTGATATAGATTATTAAATATCTACTTTTACAAAAAGCTATTTGAAATTTCTTCTTAAAGAACAATTTAAATATGTATTAAAAATATAAATATACTTTTATTGAACATTTAAAAAAATGCGGGCAATGTTTTTAATATTTCTTTCAATAAAACATTGATAGCCACCTTTTTTCGTAGCATGGTGACGCAGTTAAGCATAGTGCAAATAGATGCAAGGCTAAATGTTGATTTTCTTAAAAAGGAGGCACAATTTCGACTCGTTAATACAATATTCAACGAAAACATTTCGTACCATTTAAGATATCATATATTAAATAATATTCCATATAATATGCATTACATTGCCGGCTATTTTGTTAACTCAAAGCGCACTGGCAACAGATGGCACTGTTATAGAATAAAAATATTACTTAATATACCGTATGGCATATTATACGATACCAAAAATATACAAAAAATATTTAAAAAATACTACCGCACGAGCTAATACTTACGTATTAATCTTCTAAAATATAGATAATATTCCGTTTTTAAAACTTTGAACGAGGAAGATACAAAGTTTGAAATTACACTACCTACTTATAAATCAAAACTATTTTATGAGATTACACTACCTACATAGTATAATAGATTTTTGTAATACAGTCCTAGTTACAGTTCATTTAGTTGCCACGTTATAAGTCGTCCACAACGCCATTCGCGAGTAACTAACTTTATTAACAAGTTTTTGTTCTGAACCTCATAAAATGGGCGAAAATTACAATGTAGAAGATGGTAATCTAGATAACAATGAGGAAAATCAAGGAATCAACGCTGAAGAAAATCTCGCCATATTATCCGAGCAAGAAACGCTAATTCTGTTAAATGCGGTAAGTCATATGTAACTAAATATAAAAATATTTCTTTTTAAAACGATTTTTATTTATATAATTATATCTAAATTACGTTATCAGGATATATTTTTATTCGACCAATATTGAATATTAAAAATGAAATGTTGAAACTGTGGCTTGTATTTCATTTTAAAGAAATGCAAGCCACATAGTCGTTAGCCAAAATCGTTGTTGATTCGTGTTCATCGTCAAAACTTAGGACTATTCGATGATTTGCCTATGTTCAATTATATTTTTTTTTGTATAGCCGACAACGGAATGTAGGATTTCTAAGCGGAAAGAGAACACCGTCACCCACGAACAACCGCGCCATAGTCCGCGCATTGGTTATGTTGCCGGATTTTTACGCCGCCTAAGCGGGACTTAAGGCCCTCCGATATCCTCACTTATTTAGAGAATACATCATAAATTGATGACACTAACAAGTTGTAATGGGATGAATATTTTTACAGAGTCCTCAGTTCCTGAAACCAACTATGCAATGGAATAATATTCAAGTATCTATTTTTCGTATATTGAAAACATCGTTTGGTCACTTACTGCATCAAACTTGGTATAATTTGCCTACTGATGAGGTATCAATAGTGCACGAGAATGGATGGGCCAGTTTTTTTGAAAATGAGGAACCCACTGTCCAACTTGTCCTTTCAGTAACGATGGCATCTGATCGAAACTTGGCTTTAGAATATTTAATTACCGTCTTGGCTAATATACAGCCCGGACACTCGATACCTTATAAAATAGGTATAAGTTTTTGTCTTAGAAATTTGGGATGGTTCAGTTTTTTTTAATCAATATTCATAACATTATGTTAGTAATTTAATTTAATTTAATTTAAGATCTAGGATTTAATTTTCTTTTAATATTGCAGTATTATGGATATATATCCTTATGTTGTTCTTTAGTGAGCCTATTCCAAAACATATAAATTGGTTTCTACGATGCTTGGCTTTCAATTGCTTTGAAATAAGGTACGTAATAATGGTCAAAAGATAGTAGTAGCTAAAAACAGCTTAGCAGGGAGGGGACGACTGGGGATGAGGGGACGAGCCACCTGCGAAGGGTCGCATGACTCTTTCCATTAAAAAATAATTTATTATTGCAAAATAGCATACTTTATTATTAATTCAAATAGTTTTTATATATTTACAATAGTTTTTACATATACAATTATTATAATTTACATATCTACATAAGTACTATCACTGATAATTATCATTGACCTTGATATTCAAGGGATAACACTTTATTCCTTTTTCAATGTTCTCTTTATACTATAAAGTATAGTACATATACATATAGAACAATTATGTTTCATACAATTTTAAGTGGATTAAGGACCTTTGTCCATAAAGGCACGGCTGAAAACATGCAGTGTCACTCAGACAGTGAACAGAGATTGTTAACTTAACATTTTGATCCTTGAAGCAAGGTGCATTAAAGCTTGTAATAAAACAAAACTAAATATATTATATTTTAAATAAGTTTAAATTATAAAATATGTATTTAAAGAAAATCTATTTGTTTTGGGTGCGTAGTACAAAAGAGAACCTCATTGCTTGTATTTTATAGGAAGCAGAGAAATGATGAACAAAATCAAAAAGTACAGGAGAAAAACATGCATTGTCCATGATATTTTTATTATGTATGCATCTTTATTTTTAAACTGGTGAGAAGTATTGTCTGGCTTTTGGTTTGCAAAGCTTCGACAAGGCCTGGCTGTCCATAAATTATGCATTTGAAACTGGTGGGCTCTCACTGTATGGCCGTTCTGCTAGTAAAAACTCTCACACATCATCGCTGTGACAGTGATGACGTGTCATTACACATAGACGTATGGAATAACCTCATCAATTGAAATAGTGGCTATTGGACATGGATGCGTGACACTGCCTGTTATCACAAAGCGTGTTACTGTTCAGAAAACATAAAAATGTCACATTGCATGTTTTTCTGCTGTACAGCTCGTTTGTCTGCTGTACAATAAAATGTTTTTTTTTCTATGTTAACGGTGGCAAGCGAGCAAAAGCAGCGGTCCTCCGCCTATGGACATGGTCCTTAACAGAGCCGCGGGTGCGTGGCCGGCCTTTGTTGTTTTGATCATATCCTCTTTTTCAGAGCCAATTTAAACGGGAACGATATCAACGCTCGCAGGTTGGTGAAACCTCTGAATTTGTTTATTTGCTTGGTGGCTCTGCACTTCCACCCGCTGCAGATGAGCGCCTGAATCTGGATCTTTTGTTTGCTTTTTTGAGAAATAAATAAATTTATGCATGAATAGCTTTTTGAACAACACTTCACAATACAAGAACTCGGAAGAGCTTTGCCAAGGCTTGCGCGAATATTTAGCCCATCGAGCTGTTATAGTGTATAGTTTTTCATAAAGAAAACCCTTCATTCAACAACAGACAACCCTAGCACCTGATGGCTAGGATAGATTTGGGAAATCATTAATTGTGTTTGTGTCCCACTTGTGCCCCACAGGTGAGCTGAACCACCTTTTTAAACTTGCCTTATGAATTTTGTGTATGCTACTCGCCCTGCAAGGGCTAGCCGATATCTGAGCCGTCTCGTCGTTTCCCACCGTTTCCATGAAAAAACTTGCTGAACTTTTAATTTACACATTTTCACATAACACAAATGAAATATCAAATAGCTTAATTGAGATTCATTCAAACTCTAGCCGTATGATTCCTAACTAAAAATATATCACCATACACAAACATCATACACTGATATCACTTACATGCAAATGCTATCACAATTTTTTTTAAAGCACAGCGGACAACGGTGCAGGGAGGGCATATAGGAGCCCCTATATGGAAAGAGAATACCGCCGCCCATGAACAACCGCGTCACAGTCAGTGCTTTGCTTGTGTTGCCAGCTTTTTATGTCGCTTAAGCGCCGTTTTTAAGGACCTCTGATATCCTCACTCACTCAGCGAAACACAGTACGAGTACAGTACAGTTTCACGTTGAGTATTTGAGTATTTTGTGAGCCCGTGGTTCCACTTCGGACGAGTGGGCCAATTAGTGCGTCCGCATATACTTCAGCTTGGCTCTCCCGCGGGTGGGACAATATTAAGAAACTCGCCCAGCCACTGTCCGGAGCGGCATTCGAATCCGATACCTATTGCTTCGTGGACCTATTAAACCACTTAGCTACGAGGCTCTCAAAAGCGTGCTAGTACAAAAACGTGCCATTGCCATAGTACAAAGTACAATATTTCGTCAAAGACATTTATTAAGTATTAAAAAATGTGTTTGTGGCATCATTTAAGAAATTATATCTTAAATATACGCCATCGCGTCCCCATACGATGCCGACTATTTTTTAAATTAATGAATTTCGTTACGTTCGAGAGCAGTGTTCCCCAACATGTTCCAGCCACGGGTCCCCATTGATTGAAGCTTTCACGGACTCCTTAATAAAATAAAGGACAAAAATCAAATGAGGTATTTGTTCTAGTTATGATAAGCGCTTATGGCTCAAAATCACCAAGGTGCAGAATTGACGTTGCCAGCAATTCCATTCCTTAAGTAACTACTTTATTGATAATGGAAAATTACTAAAACACCACAACTAACCTGTTTTCTGTGTACACCAAAAATTTAATATATAAATGCAGGCATTTTAAAATGAAATCAATGTAAATGCAGAGGAAGTCATTGCGGGAATGCGTCCTAATGCAGAATCTTCAACAACAAGTCTATAATATTAATGGAAAAATTAAGTTATTTAACTCCTATCATTACTTGATATACCATATTTTTTATACAAAATCTTGTTACAAACGGAAAATAAAAAATGATTTCTTTTTTAGTTTCAAAATGCAAAAATAGTTTGTCCGTTAGCGCATAAGTCATTTCAGTGAACGCATTTATAACCTAACAAAAATAATTTAAAGTGAACACAGTCATTGTGTGTCAAACGTCATTAGAGAAAGTAAACAATAACAAAGCCGGCTCTCTGTGTATTTATGGGCAAATTAATTAATATTTGAGAGGTAAGTAAGTTTTAATTTATTATTTGCACAGCGTACATCAATAGACCGTCAATTCGTGTACGTGTTTTTTACATTTAATTATTGATTTTATTCTTTTTACGACCCGGAATAATAAAGTAACATCAAATATATTACTATTGACAAAGTCAGGTGCCATGTAAGATGGCCGCTAAATAATAAAAGCGCGCACTTATTTGAATTCGTCATTTCGAGAACGGTCATTTCGGAACGTTCCCGGACATGATGGTATGCTCCCGAAATGACTGTTGCGTTCTCGGAATGATATTTTTTTTCCAAGGGCGTTACAAATAACTGATTTTATTCAATTACTTTACGAATACATCGTTTTTTATTAACAGCATAATGGAGACTCTTGATAAAGAAAAGCATAAAAAAAGAACTAAAAAAATGCTCAAAAATAATAGTGCAGCTTATTTGCGCCAAAGAGAAAAGGCAAATGCTAGAATAAGAAAGTTCTTAGATAAGATGTCTGAAGAACAAAAAGAAATTAAACGGGCTAATAACAGGGAATATTATAGAAAAAAAAACAAAAAACAAAGTGAACAAAATTACTAATATGACCGAACGAGAGAAGCGCAAGCAGAGAAAATATTGGAAAAAAGCATCAAAAAAATACAGAGAAAAGAAAAAATGAGTTAGCCGCAGTACCTTCAGAGAGAAGACAAGTAGGGTGAAAAACTGTTCGAAAAGATAGAGTGAAAGCATACAGAAAATTAAAAAAGCAGGAAGAAACTATAGTTCAAATGAAGCGGAAAATTCAATCATTAAAGAAGAAACTACAAAGAAAAGATGCAAAAATGTCAACTGTTACAATTCCAAGTCCCGTCAAGAAAGTTGATTGATTGACTTAACTAAAGATATTAACACACCTCCTGACTTATAGTGAACCTGGGCATGGTAATGGTGTTGGAGGATACCTAAAAAGAACAGCTGACAGACATGTATTGATGGGCAATGACGTTAGAACAGCATCAGAATTTGCTGATTTGTTTCAGAATTCTGCTATCGAAGTAAAGGTAATCCCAGATGTCGACGTGATTGAGAAAAAAATACTGCTGGCAAGAAGGATTAGAGGTTTTAATACAATTATATCCATACGGACGGTTTTTTAAAGAACAAAAACTATCAAAGCTATCTGTCTATCTATCTAGCCTTTGTAATGTAAGTGCAGATGAACCTGAGGACGTTTGAATGTCTGCAACTGAAAAACCTGTTAACGAAGAGCTCATTATAAAAGACACCTGTTTGAAGAATAGAGTAAGCATTTACAAATCGATATACCACTCATCGTCCTCGGAAGATGAATATCCATATCTCTTCGTCAGCATAATAAAAAAAACAGATTGATGTTGAAGCTTATGGCAAAGAAAATATACACCCAAATCTCGTAACACCTGGGACATTTTTGCTTTCTAAAGTTCCTACTGAGAAGTCAAATCGTAAGTGCAATTATTGTGTCAGTATAAATAAAAACATTTGTTATTTAAACCATTGTTTATAATTGAAACAAACCCTATCATCATTTCAGTAACATTACGTCATTCCGGGAACGATTGGTCATTTCCGGGAACATTACAATATTGAAATAAAATACGCGTAAATTTGAAATTTCTTAAAACTTGTGCACGATAATAGCAACTTCTTTTTTTTGACATATTTTGCTTGTCATTCATTTTGTTTTTATTGTTTTGAATTTCTTTTATATATTATGGATGCATTAAATACCTATGTTATCAAATAATCCATAACTTGTATACTTTGATTTATTTTTATTTAATTTATCCAACTTAAAAAAACGTTTCCGTATTGATGGTTTTCTGTAAGATATTCACTACAAAGTAATATTACAAAAAAAGTATATAATTCCGTGCGCTTCCACTGTCAAATTTTATTAATAAACAAATTTTGCAAACGTTTAATCCCACAATATTCATTATGTTTTGAAATATTTTTTTTCATAAAACCCATCTTGAAATTTGCAACTTTGGTGATTTTGAGCCATATACACTTTTCAGCAATGATATCGCGTATCCCCGGGAGACACGAAACCAGACCATAGGTCCCGACCACAGGTTGAAAAACTGTTCTAGAGCTTGTATGGAGCGTTTATCGCGCTGAGGTTTTTATCCAAAATTTAAGTAGACGCAGATGAATCGATGTCCTCGTCTACGGTCTCTCTGGTCTCCAGTGACTTCCAGTTATTGAAGACCTTCGACGGGTAGCGGTAGTGTCTACCGAAGGCCGGCTCAGCGTACTTTTTAAACCGCCGAAACTCCAGCTCTTCCTTTTTCCACTCCTTCTTGTCAACATACGGAAGCATCTTCCTCAACCATTCGGGCACGAACTCATCCATATAGTAGAACCGTCGCCGCCACACCTTATGCGTGTCGCAGTAATGCCCTCCGTTGCCGCCTATCCAGAAAGGCACGCTGCAATGTGTATAAAAATTGTTATATGTGATAATGCTCACTTTCCGAATCATTTTTTTTATAGTTAGTAGATAACGGAGCATGAGTTTCCTGTATGGAAGGAGAACACTGCCGCTCATGAAGAAAGGCGCCATTCTCCGAGCATTGATTTCATTGCAGGCTTTCTACGCCACTCAAGCGACACTTTTAAGGGCCTCCAATATCCTCACTCACTCTGCGAAACACAATAGAAGTATAATATGAGGCCGTGATACTACGAACGAGCCAGCCCAATGAGTGCGTCAGCATATACTTCAGCGTGCTCTCCGACGGGTACGACAATATAAAGACACTCGCCCGGCCACGCGACTTCATTTACAAAATCAATAACACTATAATATGCTTTAGCACACAAACGTCCCTTAACAATTTTTATATAACATACGAATATAATTTGAAGAACAACGAACAAGACTATTTTAAAAACACTTGGCTGTTATCCTCATAGCCTGATCCAGGCAGGTTAAACAAGAAGCACAAATCACTCACAGACTCAAATGTCTCAGGCCCCACCTATACGCGTTGGTGTAGAAGTAGGCGGAGACGGGGTTCAGTTGAGGATACGGCTTCGCACCAGATATACCCGCGGAGAGGGCCACCACTGTCATTCCCACCTGTCGAGCATTAGTCGCAGTGGCGTAATAGCATTCGAGGTCCGTGGTAAATCACCGGACAACCCTCTGTCCTGCTCCTTCCTGATATAAAGAGCTGAACCAACAATAATAGTATTTTTTACTTAATAAAACTTATTTCTATACTTTTATTTGTAACAGCTTACTAATACATTGCCTCGTGCTGGAGGTGCTTACAAACTCTACGATGACTTGACGTTCTAATGATGCAGATCCGTCTTCGAGCTGAGGGCCCGCGCCATTCTCTCCACTTCCTACCCTCTAGTGACGCCACCGTTTTATCGTCTTAAAGTCATCTAGGAGTTTTGCAAACTTTTCGTGTTCAAGGTTAAATTAAATTTTTAAGGTACAAAACAAACTAACTAAAAAAATTTTTTATACTAAAATAGACAACGGAGCACGGACTCTTATATGGTAAGAGAACACAGTCGCCCATGGATATTCGCGCCACAGTCCCCGCATTGGCTGTGTTGCCAGCTTCTTCACCATATAAGCGGTATTTTTTAAAGGGCCTACGATATCCTCATTCATTCAGTGAAACACAAGTAGCCTTTCTCTTTGAGGATTCTGTGAGCCCGTGGTATCATTTCGCGGCAATGGAAATTGCATTGATCAACTATATAGCCTACATGTCATAACCATAAACAAAACGACTCTGTGTACGAATCCGACGGAAAGCGATGGTTATCAAGTAAATTGATTAAGTGGTTTAAGCTTAGAGAAGTAAAACATACAGACACACTTTCCCATTTATAAGATTAGTATGGAAAGCGCGCAAAGGCTCTCGAAGCACCTTCGCGTACTATGCGGCCCGGTCCTGACATTCATGGGACACTGCCACGTGTGGGCCTAGGCTAGAAAAATGTGACGACTGCTGCTGCTGGTCTCTTCTATGTGTACATATATATACGATCAGAGTCTACGTGGATTATAAATGTGTATGGGAGTGTATATTGTGTTGTCTATGAGTGAGTAGAAATGATGAGAAATACCTGATAGCCATCTACCATCACGACGAGTCCAGCCTCGACGTTGCCTTTCGTGGGTAGAGCGACCTTTTCGTTTAATTCTATTTAAAAAAAACATACATGAATAGAAAGGAATCAAATACTTGAATCATGTTCTAGTTTTTAAAAAGTCGTACAAAAAGGAACGTGTAACATTTTCGTCTTAGGCGAGCAAGGCAAGACCTTTACCCTTGCAGGATTATACTGAAGCATATGCCGTAGTAATTGGGCCGAAGTGATACCACGGGCTCACAGAATACTTATCGTGAAATAGTAGTTGTACTTGAAACGGTGCCTCTACTGTGTTTCGCTGAATTGGTTGTGTTGCCGCGCATTGGTAGTGTTGCCGGCTTTTTACGCCACTTAAGCGGCACATTTAAGTTCCTCCGATATCCTTACGAAAACACGAAACACAGTACAAGTACCGTTACACGCTGAGTATTCTATGAACCCGTGGTATCATTTCGGACAAGCAGGCTCAATTAGTGCTTCAGCATAGCACTTCGACGCGTGCGACAATATTAAGGCATACGTCCGGCCACTGTCCAGCTATTCCAGAGACCGAATAAATTATAAATTAAATTATAATTGTCCGGAGCGGGTTTCAAACCCGATATTTCTTGATTCGTGGTACACTTTTAAACCCATTAAGCTACGAGGCTCTAAAAAAAAGCAGCTAAATATTGTTCAAAACATAAAAAAAATTAAACTGATGTGGCATCTAACTGTTTAGCGGTTAATCTCTATATATAAAAGAATCATAAAAGAAATTCGTATTAGTTATACCATTTAAAACTCAAGGAAGGCTGAAATTAGTTGGCTTAAAATGGGACGGGAGGTTTCTTTACTCCAGAAGGATAAAAATGGAGAGGTATGTTTTAGCGACTGTTTTTCGGCTTTAATGGGCTTTTTTAATCTTTGCTGAGGCTTCATAATTGGAGCCGGTAGGTTGCGTACCGGGCAGGACGACGTCTGCCGGCTCCTCTGGTTTTAAAACAAAAGGAACTCACCCGTGGTAGGGATTGAGAGATCCAACCCCAAGCGAGGTCGCCAGAAAAATGTTCCTGGCACCGCACTCTGCAGAATATGGTTAATGGTTCATCGATAACAAATAATAATATACTACTTGCACTTCCACGAGCACACTTCAACTTTGACCCTAATTTAACCCCCAAAGGCAAGGTATCTAGACGAAATAAAAAAGAGGAGAGACATCATTAAATTTGCCTCTTCAATTATTAATGTTTCTAAATATATTTGATCTACAAAATCATTGGTGGTGATCTACTATGGCATACATAATAAAAAGTAATGACGTTCAAAATTCATGTATTTTCTAAGTCTTATGGCCGGACACCGTATGTATTCTAGTATGCGACGCCCCGACCATGGTACCAGGATGCCAAAGATGCGGTTGTAAATACAATTTTACCAATTCACTCATACCATACTTTTGCTGAGAAAATAAATGATTATTTTCTATTATCAACACATTATCAGTATGTTATAGATATATGGCGACCGAAAGTGGTTCGGCCATGATTTAGTTACTGTTTTTATGAGGATGCACAATTAAATAATAATTATATCGCTACAAGAGTTGAGTACAAATTACATTATTAAGGTCAAACAAAATATATATTAGAATGAGGGAGAGTTTCCAAGGATTATGAATAATGAATGTTTAAATTTATAGCCGAAACTGAAACTGCCATGAAACTCGGCCGAAACCAATTTTTTTATAAATTAGGGCATTTTTTCAACGTTATTTGTATAAAACCAACTCACCCATGCCTGTGGACAAGAAACCACTATCAATAGTAATATTGGTCTTAACATCGTAACAGCTACGTACGTCGTGACACCGATCTTCGCAAGCGATGTATCAATAATGAATTGGTGAAAAAATGTATGCTTTTGTTTACAAATAGCAAATTCCAAACGGTTCATCCTCAAGACAAATTCTCGCAAACGCGCCTTGGTGTCGCGTTATGGTGATTTTGTCAAGGCTCCAACGTTAAAGTACCGTATTTTATGAAACACTAACAATTGATGATTTCATATTGATAACCACTTTTTTTATTGATTTTCAAATCTAGTTCGGGACCATTACATTTTGTTCGTTATTATTAGACGAAGGGAGTCTTACTGTTTAGTGGCATGAAGTGCTGACACGCGAGCGTGGCCGCGGCCCCCTTTCACGGCCACTATAGTTCAGCGACATCTATGTACATGCGACGGAAAGTGCCGTAGTTACGGCCTAGGATGGGGCATCGGGAATTGAATAAGCATGATGAAAAGGCAAAGGTCACATGCGTGCGGAAGTTCGAGTCGGCGACATAGTCATCGGCCAGCTTGGGCACCGAAGTGGCGATTAAACCAAAAAGGAGCGCTGCCTCAAGTGAGCGGTACGCGATTGATCGGTGCGCGCCCCTGTGCCCCTCCGCCCGGCACCCCGTGCCCCGCGCCCCGCGCTCTTCGCCGCGCATCTTGCTTCGCCCGAACAGCCTTTGTTTAGGCTCGCCATCGCCGTAGTGTTTCGGTGATCGTGTCGCGCTGCCTCCACGCTGGTGGCGTGTCGGGGAGCTGGTGGCGAGCTGCGACTGATATTGTTTGGGCGCGAGGCGCATGTCGGTCGGCCGCGCGCTCGTCCGCGGAGCGCCGGGGGCACCACGTTCCGCCACACCAACCTCCGGTGCTCCAGCCGCGCGCCGCCCCGCCGCTCGGTGAAGGCGGCGTCATTGAGCCGCATCGAGAGCGCGCCGCGCGCCGGCAGCTCAGCGGCGAGCTGCGACGCCGGCGGTGGCAGCGGCGGCGGCGGCGGCGGTGGAGGCGCTCATCCCTGCTACCCCTACGAGGCCCTGTCCGCGGCGAGCGATGGCAGCGAACCGGAGCCGGAGCAGGAGCCTTGGGCTGGCGACTCGTGGCGAGGCTCCGCCAAGGTGAACTTCCCGCCGGACGTGGCCGAGGCGCGCGCGGCGCCCTCCTCCTGTCGACCTGCTCGCGGCCGCTCGATGAGCGCTTTCAGCGACATCAGCCGCTCTAGCATCCGCTTCGAGGAACGGTCAGTGCTTCCACTTCTTGCATGTCCTCGCTGAGGCGACGCGACGCGGTCCCTCTGCAACTGCTACACGCGAAGGTATACGTGCACAAACTTATACGGTTGTTCACACGTGCTTCGTAATAAATCAGCAAACATTATACAGCTACCTGAGCTTGCCGTGCTAATTGGTAAAGCCTTGTCGTATGCGAGCTACTCTTACGTTTAGTTTGCCATTAACGCCTTCTCCTTCGGACGCCTGCTTCTATGGAAGATTACCGCTGACACAGAGATCCGAACCTTCGACACGACACCTTGAAAGAGCGCTCATTGAAACATTCCTATATATTTAGAGCTTGTGAACACAACACTCAAGTTGTAAATTAGTAAACATCTAATATTCAGTATTAAAACAATGAGAAGGTTTATATAACCTAATATATATATTAAATGGATGGGGCAAATGCCTTCTGATTTGGAGATCCTTTCAATTGGCCCAAAAATTTATGAGAGCCTCGTTAGCTACGAGGTTTATTTAAGGTTTTTTAAGTCTACCACATATAGTTTTGTTTTTAGTTTTTTAGTCTACGCTGGGCGCTTCCGACAGGTATTCATGGAGGCCTATGTCCGGCATATGTGGACGTATGTGGACGTCTTACGGCTAAAATGATGATGATGATGACCAAGTCTACCACAAAGAGTATCGAGTTCAAATACCAAGGGCTTATAGAATACTCAATGTGAAATGGTACCTGTATTCTAGTACTATGTATTGCTTAGAGAATCTGGTGAGAATATTGGATGTCCTTGAAGTTATGCAGCGTACTTTCGGTAACACAACTAAAGTGCAGAATGTGGTGCGGTTGTCCATCGAAAGCAGTAATCTCTTACTATATAAGAGACCACCTACTCCGTTGTTCCCTATATCATCAACGAAAAATGGCCGCGACGACATTGAAAGCTATTCGCCGTTTTGTTTGTTCAGCTCATACGTCCACTAAGAGGTAACTCATTGCTCAGTTCATTCCACATACGTCATAATATCAATACGATTCTTCGCCTTTCATGTTTGCGCCTACTGTGCATTTGTCCAGATCGTTTGAGATTGCTGGGGTAATATGGCCAAAATTACTGATCAGTCAATGAAACGCACCATGAACCGACGCACAGCGAAGCAAAGGTAGACCTAATTCTTCTCTCTGCAGCCTGCAGCTTCAGTTGTATTCGCTCGATTTTCTTACTCAACTGTTTCATTTGCCAGGATCAGGCGCCGTGCACGGTACAAGAGTACGGAGATATATATAGCCTAGGAGGTATATAGAGATACATAGGCATATGTTTCTGTCAATGTAGGTCAATCGTTGCGTGGGCTTTTAACACTGAAATTTCTTTGTCGTAGACGATGGCCTTCGCAGTGGTCACGCACATATTCGGCGTGAGCCGGGCGCTCTGCGTTTTAGACTTATTCGATTTATAAGGCGACTGGCGCGGCAATATTCATATGATAACTGGTGGACCCATCCAGACGATCTCCTGTGCGGTGAGCTACCTACTGAGTCCAATTATGAACCCTCAGCAAGCCATGGGCCCACAAAACCCGAAAAAAATTATAAACACCACATATATATTACCCTCCATTTTTGTACTCGGATAAAAAGGATATGTCCTTCTCCTGTGGTTCTAATTTCTAAGCTACCTCCTCAATAATTTTCATTCAAATAAATTCAGCCGTTCTTGAGCTATAATTATATATATCATCATCATCATCAGCCCATCCAAATCCACTGCTGGACATAGGCCTCCCCCAAAGACGCCCACCCGCTGCGATCTTGAGCGTTCTGGATCCAGCGGTTGCCCGCGACCTTCGTTAGATCGTCTTTCCATCGTGTGGCGGGACGTCCCACTCTGCGTTTT